>SJYX01007759.1:6563-102416 GCA_006410675.1 Oreotragus oreotragus | reverse complement strand
GAATTTTCTTAAGAATACCTTTGTATAAAGAGCTATTCATGACTGAAGAAAGTTGAATAGATACAGTCCCTCTCCACTAAAAAAATCATTAAGATCAGTACAGTATGTTGTAAGTAGTGTATAGTGATGAGTAACTGTGAACCAAAGTGGAAAGCAGTAATTTTAAGTGCACCTGGTTAAATTTCAGCAGGATTTGAGAATGATGTACCATGCACGTGTTTGATTTTGTCACAAGAGTTGGCAATATGTTGCATTCTTTATGTAAGTAACTTCAAAATCTCAGATTTATTCTCATAGTATTTTATATTAGTATTTTTATTTTCTGAATTGTAAAATTTTACTAAGTGCATCATCTCTTTCCAGTAATTATATAAGACGGAAACACATGTCATTTCAGATTTGGAGTGGCAGAAACCGAAATGTTCAGATGATACTATTACCTAATAATTTGGCATTTGTGTTCAGCCCAGAGCTCTCTTGACCTTACCACATTGCCACAGATGATTGAACTGTAACAGGAGAGTAGCGTCATGGTGAGAGTGCTCAGGTCTACAGACAATATCAAGAGTCCCTCATTCATTTTTGTGGGGCCTTTTTTGCCATAGGTAGTTTGCAGATGTTTTCTTTCAGTCATTTTAATTTACTGAGTTTAATTTGTTTAATTATAGTAGAGAATATGCCAAAATCTAGATTTAAATGTGAATAACATAATTAGCCTGAATATCTTTCATATCTTAACTCTCTAAACATGTGAAATTAGTTCTTGGATATGGTTATGACATCACCATCATGGGAGTTCATTAAGCAGAGTACTGTTACTAATTACAAGTAATAATTTATTGAATATATTCTTTTGGTCAGGGGAACTACCCTCTGAAAGCATTTCCAGTTTCCCACAATCTCAACACTTTGCTCCATTGCTCTGCCTCTGTAGCAGCATGTGTGTTTGATTCCACTGTAATTGTTGACTTTCCAGAACCCTGTAGAATTTTGTTTTATTTTTTGTTTGCTGTATTTATATGGGCTAACAACAGAGCTTCTGATTTCAGGCCAGGAGTTGGACTATCAGGCATTCACAAATTAACTAGGTCCATTTGACCCTGATGCTGGGAAAGACTGAAGGCAGGAGAAGGGGACGACAGATGATGAGATGGTTGGATGACATCACTGACTCAGTGGACCTGAGTTTGAGCAAGCTCCGGGAGGTGATGAGGGACAAAGAAACCTGACGTGCTGCAGTCCATGGGGTTGCAAAGAGCTGGACGCAACTGAACACTGAACAACAACAATTTGGAGTTAGGCCTCTGGAACCTGTAGCTGTGCTAATAAGTCGCTTCAGTGGTGTCTGACTCTGTGCGACCCTATGGACTGTAGATCACCAGGCTCCTCTGTCCATGGGATTTCCCAGGCAAGAATACTTAAGTGGGTTGCTGTGCCCTCTTCCAGGGTATCTTTCTGATACAGGGATCAAATCCATATCTCTTATGTCTCCTGCACTGACAAGAGGGTTCTTTACTACTAGCACCACCAGGGAAGCCCCCTGGGACATGTATATATTTCTGTTACATGAATGCCATAGACTTTATATATAATCTAGAAATCAAAACATAGACCCTTAGGATTTTCGTGAAAAAAAAATCACATTCTGAAGTTTTAACTTCATATGGTATTTATTGCTTAATATTGATATTAAGCAAGGACATCACTGTTTTATCTCTCTACCCTAGGAAAGCATGTTATGCCTACCCTAGGACAATTTTCAAGCATGACCATATGCATATGCCTCAATATAGACTGGGATAAAAATATTCTAATTTCCTCTTGTTATATATTTTATTTTGTTATGGTGTCTCCTTCAAAGAAATATGATGATATATGAACTACTCTGACAAAAATATTGCTCCAGCCTTATGTTAATGTGAAATTATGACTAAAAATTAAAGTTTTGGGGAGAAAACTCCAAGTTTATAGTCCTCAAAGCAAGCATAATTCATGTAGACTGCATAAACAGTATATATTAAGGGCATACATTTTACTGCATATCTGCTAATAAGATGCTACATATCTGCGTCCAGTAGGCTGAGCTACACTTGCTGTGGGGCCACAATTTTGAAGTCTGCATGTGTATGTTAAACTCTCAAATGTAACATGCCAGTAACATCATATTTTTATAAGATATATTATTTGATTCTAATAGTTTGGTAGGTAAGAAAGTTGTTTTTTTTTTTTTTTTTTTTAGGAGAAGAGAAAGTTAATAAAAATGGAATAAAAAAAAATACCATATTAGAAAATGTAAAAGTATGGGCATTTTTGCATCAATTAAGAAAGCAGTAGTAAAACTTGTTTACCATTCTCTGTACACTAAAGATGTTATCCTGACATCTTATCCAGGTAATGCTGGAATATACCATATCACAAATATCTCTAGAACCAGTAACATTGCGAGGACTGTGATATCCCACAACACAGACTCTTCACCTGCTTATCTAAAAATCAAAGTCCGGGTGGGCTCCGTGTTTCATTATAAATCACACGATGAGTTCATGGCCAAGTTGGAACTCTAAATGGTATTTTATGGCTTCCTGCTCAGTGCTTGAGTTGTTTATACTGCTCTTATTTTAATAGTAGCTGATTATTAATTATCTTTCATGGGGCTTTGATGATAACTGTTACATACAGTAGATACATATTTCATGAAATAGACTTTATAAATTTGTGACGCATCCACTTTATTTCTGACTTGAAGTGACTTATATGTGGAACATTAATGGAAAAATGCTCAGGAACTCTTGGAACACTTCAGACAGCTGTATTTAAATTCTCCTTTGAACGAAATCTTTAACATTGATCAAAAATAAATAAGTAGAAACTCTTATATTTCCTGGTCCTGTGAAGCATATGGAAATTTCTTTAAATGTATTATTTTGCAAACTAGAAAACAATCAATTAAGAAACAAAATGGAAATATGTCTTAGCATTCACTTTTCTTATTTGATGAAGAAATGGAATATACAAGTCAGCTGAAACAACATAGGCAAAGGTTGGTTGTCCAGAGTTCTGTGGAATGGTCCTTGGTGGTGGTTCATCGGGTGAGTTGTCTGGTTCCTGCTGGGCTAGCCTCTGTGCTGTTCCTAGTGATCCTCTCCAGGAGACTGGCTCCTTGGGTGGCTGTTCCCTTTTGCTATCCTTCTAGAGAACTGTACCCATGACAGAGAGACTCAGAACATCAAAGTGTTGACTTTAAAGTCTTTCAAACTTAACAAATTTTTCATAGAAGTAAAGTTGCTGTGTGGAGTTTATCAGCGTGGAATTTTGCTATATGCAGTTCTAAAACTTTTGGATAGCTTCATGCTTTTTCAGTAGAAGAAGCATGTATTCTTTGCCCTGAAAACTTCTAAAAGGACTCTTTTGGTGCTTAGCTTCTTGTATTTTTCTAAAAATTTAGTATTAATAATTGTTGGAGTAACTAAATGAGTGGAATAAAAATAGTTGTTGACTAAGAATTAACATTAATTTTGTTGTTGTTGAATCGCTCAGTCACAGTCAATGGTTTGCGACCCCATGGACTGCAGTATGCCAGGCTTCTCTGTCCTTCCCCAGCTTCCGGGGTTTGCTCAAACTTATGTCCTTTGAGTCCATGATGCCATCCAACCATCTCATTTACTCAAATTTGGTTTTAAGGAGCTTTGTTAGTATAGATTGGGGATTTTAATCACACCCGTGTGTGATTATTACTGCCGCAGAATTGATTACTTATTTGCAATACTGAACTAATATACCTATCAAATAAACATAATGCCATGTACACCAAACAAATCTCTGTTGAATTAGAAACTAAATCTTCTATAGCAGGGGTCCTCAACCTCCAGGATCTGATGCCTGGTGTTTGGAGGTGGAGCTTATGTAATGATAGTAGAAATAAAGTTCACAATAAATGAAACACACTTGAACTGCACCAAAATCATCCCCACCCCTCCACCACCCCATCTGTCGAAAAGTTGACCTCCACAAAACCAGTCTCTGGTGCCAAAAAGTTTGGGGACCCTTGTTCTATAGTACTGGCTGTGTCAAGGATGTGATAATCAACTATGGATAATTGTATCAGCTTATTCATTCTTTTGCTCATTCATGCATTCTTGCTAATTTTCAAAAAGTATTTATTAGGCATCTCCCATTGCTAGACCCTGTACCAGGTGCTATGGGTATGATATGAACAGGAATGTCAGAAATACAGTACCTGTCTTCAAGGAGCAATAGGATTAAACCCAAGACAAGTGTAGGTAATGTCACAAAGGTCTGTAAGGAAGTGTGAGGAAATGAGTTCTGAGGGAGTGACAGTATAGGTGACCTCAGAACTAACAATAAAGAAAAAAAAGAAGGGAATGTAGATGTGTGCTTCCTGAGAAACCTGTATGCAGGACAAGAGACAACAGTTAGAACCGGCTGGACATGGAACAGTGGACTGGCTTCAAATTGGGAAAGGAGTGTCAAAGCTGTACATTGTCACCCTGCTTATTTAACTTAATCCATCAATTTAACTTAAATGCATCATGTGAAATGCTGGCCTCCATAAAGCTCAAGCTGGAATCAAGATTGCTGGGAGAAATATCAACAACTTCAGCTATACAGATGATACCACCCTAGTGGCAGAAAGTGAAGAGAAACTAAAGAGCCTCTTGATGAAGGTGAAAGAGGAGAGGGAAAATGCTGGCTTGAAACTCAACATTCGAAAAATGAAGATCATGGCATCCAGTCCCATCACTTCATGGAAAATAGATGGTGTCAAAATGGAAACAGTGACAGACTGTATTTTCATGGGCTCCAATATCCAGTACTGTGGATAGCATATTAAAAAGAAGAGTCATCACTTTGCCAACAAAGGTCTATATAGTCAAAGATATGGTTTTTTCCCAGTAGTCACATAAAGATGTGAGAGCTGGATGATAAAGAAGGCTGAGTGCTGAAGAACTGCAGCTTTTGAACTATGATGCTGGAAGAGACTCTTGAGAGTCCCTTGGACAGCAAGGAGATCAAACCAGTCAATCCTAAAGGAAATCAACCCTGAATATTCATTGGAAGCACTGATACTGAAGCTGAAGCTTCAATACTTTGGCCACCTGATAGGAAGAGCCAACTCATTGGAAAAGACCCTGATGCTGAGAAAGATTGAAGGCAGGAGGAGAAGAGGATAACAGAGGCTGAAATGGTTGGATGGCATCACCGACTCAATGGACATGAGTTTGAGCAATCTCTGGGGGATGGTGAAGGACAGAGAAGCCTGGCATGCTACAGTCCATGGGGTTGCAAAGAGTTGGGCAAGACCTAGCAACTGCACAACACCACCACATATCAGAAGAAAAATAGAAAGAACCTGCCCAAAGCTTGTGGTGGGAGAAATACCTGGGGATGCATGTCTGGGGCTGATAAAAGGCAGTGTGGCCAGAATGCTAAGGGGAGGAAGAGTGTATGACCTGAGGTTGGACCATGTCAGAAGGGGCCAGATAATGGAAGGACTTCATGCTTAGTTGATCATTCCTGGCTGACTCTTTTCAACTCCATGGACTGTAGCCTGCTAGACTCCTGTGTCTATGGAATTTTCCAGGTAAGAATACTGGAGTGTGTTTCCATTTCCTACTCCAAAGATCTTCCTGACCCAGGAATCAAACCCGTATCTTCAACTGCTCCTGCATTGAAGGCAGATTCTTTACCACTGAGCTGCCTGAATTGGAGATAAATGCCTATGAAGAGGCATGTAAACTATTGTAGAGCTGGGTGGAGATAGTGGTGGCATTATGTGTTTTCCAGGGCATATGCCTTGGTTGCAGTGAGAAGTGCAGTGGTTAAAGGGGACAGGTAAGGATGAAAGGAAGCTTTTGGGAACTTGTACTGGAGTGCTGTGGTGAAGATGGTGCTCACAGGTCAGGTCTGATATTTAGAAAGCAGTTCAGTAGTGTTGCAGGGAAGAGCCAAATTCTGACTCATTGATGGATCTGTTTCTTTGACTTTAACCTTCATTTTTACATTGCTTTTATTATTATCAGTTGTGTCCAACTCTTTGCAGTCCCATGAGGGTCCATGGAATTCTCTAGGCCAGAATACTGGAGTGGGTAGCCGTTCCCTTCTCCAGGGGATCTTCCCAGCCCAGGGATTGAACCCAGGTCTCCTGCATTGCAGGCAGAGCCTTTACTAGCTGAGCCACAAGTTCAGTTCAGTTCAGTCGCTCAGTCGTGTCCGACTCTTTGCGACCCCATGAATCGCAGCACGCCAGGCCTCCCTGTTCGTCCCCATCTCCTGGAGTTCACTCAGACTCACATCCATCGAGTCCGTGATGCCATCCAGCCATCTCATCCTCGGTCGTCCCCTTCTCCTCCTGCCCCCAATCCCTCCCAGCATCAGAGTCTTTTCCAATGAGTCAACCCTTCGCATGAGGTGGCGAAAGTACTGGAGTTTCAGCTTTAGCATCATTCCTTCCAAAGAAATCCCAGGGTTGATCTCCTTCAGAGTGGACTGGTTGGATCTCCTCGCAGTCCAAGGGACTCTCAAGAGTCTTCTCCAACACCACAGTTCAAAAGCATCAATTCTTTGGTGCTCAGCCTTCTTCACAGTCCAACTCTCACATCCATACNACTGGAGTTTCAGCTTTAGCATCACTCTTTCCAAAGAAATCCCAGGGTTGATCTCCTTCAGAATGGACTGGTTGGATCTCCTTGCAGTCCAAGGGACTCTCAAGAGTCTTCTCCAACACCACAGTTCAAAAGCATCAATTCTTCGGTGCTCAGCCTTCTTCACAGTCCAACTCTCACATCCATACGTGACCACAGGAAAAACCGTAGCCTTGACTAGATGGACCTTAGTCGGCAAAGTAATGTCTCTGCTTTTGAATATGCTATCTAGGTTGGTCATAACTTTTCTTCCAAGGATTTGGCTTAATGCAGTGCTAATTATAGCCTTCATGCTAACCAATAGTTAAGTAATACTTGCTGGTTGATTTTTATTGACTGATTTCAAAGATCATATAATAAGTTGGATAGGGACTTCCCTGGCAGTCCAGTGGTTAAGACTCTGCACTTCACTGCAGGGGACATGCATTCTATGCCTGGCAGGGGAACTAAGATCCTGCATACCATGCGGTATGGCCTAAATAAATAAATAAATGGAAGAAGATGGATAATTAGAGAAGTACCTCATTCTTCATGTTTGTGAGTGTGTGTCTTTATATACATGTGTAAATATTTAAGATATATCTTAAAATTTTACCTATAAGAATTTACCCGATTCATATTGTTGATTCCTGTGCTTTCTTATAGACTTTGAGTGTATCTTGGATAAAAGGAGAAACCCTTTTCCTTATGGAAGCCATAATACAACTTTGGAAAAACTGCCAAAAATACACTTGGAATCAACTACTCAAATAGCTGGATCAAGACTGCCACCAGGAGCTGAAAAGTAACTTTCTTTTAGCTTCAGATTTTATTATCTAAATGTTAAATTTGACACAATTTAATGAGCTCAACTATCCAGGATTGTTTGTAGTAGAATATACTCCTCATATATGTCACAAATTCTGCCTACATACCTTTGCTTTTGTTGTGCTTTTTGCCTGAATCTCCATCCTTTACTGTCCAAAGCTGAGCAGTCTCTAAAGCACTAAGCTTCCCATTGTCCTCATTGGAAGTAAATAGTATCTTCTTCTTTGGACCTCCCATGCCTCTCTACTTTTCTGAAAAGCACACAGCTGCTTCCTACACTGAATTATAGTTATGTGCTGTTTATCTTATGTTCTTTGTTTGACTATTTGTTGTTCAGTTGCTCAGTTGTGTCTAACTCTTTGCAACCCCAGGGACTGGAGCACGGCAGGCTTCCCTGTCCTACACTATCTCCTGGAGTTTGCTCACATTCATGTCCATTCAGTTGATGATACCATCCAACCATCTATCTCATCCTCTGTCACCCTCTTCTCCTCCTGCCTTCAATCTTTCCCTGTATCAGGGTCTTTTCCAATGAGTCAGCTCTTCGCATCAAGTGGCCAAAGTACTGGAGCTTCAGCTTCAGCATCAGTCCTTCCAGTGAATATTCAGGACTGATCTCCTTTACGATGGACTGGTTGGATCTCTTTGTGGTCCAAGGGACTCTCAAGAGTCTTCTTCAGCACCACAGATCAAAAGCATCAATTCTTCAGCACTTAGCCTTCTTTATGGTCCAACTCTCACATCTGTACATGACTGCTGGAAAGATCATAGCTTTGACTAGATGGACTTTTGTCAGCAAAGTGATGTCTCTCCTTTTTAATACGTTTGACTATAAGCTGTGTCTTTTTATTTTTATGTCTCTCACAGTACCTTACATATGGTGAGTGAATAATAAATATATGCAGGACAGAGAAGCATAGATGAAAGCATGTAGATACTATAATTTGGCTTAATCTAATGAAGAGGATTACCTGTCATTAATAACTAATTTAAGTATAAAAATAACTTCGTATACTCAGTTGGCTTTTTCAGTTCCTAAGGATACACCCTTGTTTCTGAAATGTTTGTAATTACTCAGTTTCTCACTTTAATTTCAGAAGTAAATATTTATTTTTCTTATGTAGGGTCGCTTTGGAATTTTTGGATTCAAGAGCATTTTGTAGAAACATCCCTCATTTGAAAGGAAAATCTGCTATGAAAAAACGACATTTGGAAATTTTGGGCTATCATGTGATTCAGGTATGAAATACTGACATAACTCAGCCTCTAAAACCCCCAGAGACATTGGTTTTGCATGTATCCTCTTTTAAGGTGAAAGTTATAGATTTACCTTTTTTTTAATATTAAGAAAAGCTATATTGAAATATCTCTGAAATAGAATACTCTCCTTTTTTTTTTAAGAATAGCAAGTAAAAATCAGTTTTTAAATTGTCTCTAGACGATCTCTTGATTTTTATATTTATCTTACATTGAAGAGAGGGTTTATGGAAATGGTTGGAGTTATAAGAGAAAAGCTAGTGTATAAATATAAGACAGTCACATAGGAAAAAGCGTCCATTCTTGCTATTGTACTAGGAACTAGGAGCATGAAAGCTTTGAGGCAGAAAAGGGTCTTCCAACGTTGTCATGAAGGACAACCTTCCAAAAAGGATTCAAAGGCTATGCTTATGTAAACTAATGTCTTAGGGTCTTACAGCACTTTTCAGTAATCTTAGAAGCCTTCCCTGATCTTTTTTGTTGTTGCTTTCGAGCTTTCGTTTAGATTTTGTTGTTGCTTTCGAGCTTTTGTTTACATTACTTGTTTTACAGATCCCTCATTTTGAATGGAACTCCATGGCACTGTCAACAAAGGATGCTCGAATGGACTACCTGAGAGAACGGATATTTGGAGAAGGCAAATCATGATTGTAGCTTTTACTGAAAATTAGCTATCATGTTGTGTCATATTTGGACTTAATTTAATTAAGTGGCTTGACTCAATTAAAAAGTAATAATGTAGAATTGACTGATTTCTAGGTCAATTGAATATTAAAATTAACAGACATTTTACAATTGAGTATTTTCTCTACTGTCTAGTTGGGAAACTTTAAAATTCTTAATATAAAAGACATGTAGCTTTTAGGAAACTTAAATAGTTTGCCGTTCATTCTTTGAGTGCATACTATGTGCCAAGAACTATTTTATTTTTTATTTTAATTATTTTTTGTTCCAAGAACTATTTTAGATACTGGATATACTGGAGTTAGTACAGTATATCTTTCATGGGTTGAGTTAAACACAATAAATTAATACAGTTTGTTATATCAATATCTTAGATGATATTATAAACTGTAGAGAAAAATTTGAACCTTGGTTGGGGAGTGATAGGAATATTGTGGGTGGGTGTAATTTACATAGGGTAATCTAGGAAAGGCTCACCGAGGTGCTGTTTGAGTCAAGACATAAGGAATTATCCAGGAGTGGAGAACTCAAGGCAGAAGGACCAGTAAGTGCAAGTATTCCTGGCATGTTTGAAAATAACAAGGAATCTATCGTGGCTGGAGCACAAAAGTGGGAGTTGGAGATTAGAAGTATATGAAAGGGTAAGATTGATGACAGTGTCAAATATATACTACCTCCTGGCTACCCTGAGATAAGAGGCCATTGGAGAGTTCCTAGTAAAGAAATAAAAACTTGTATTTTCACTGGATCACTTTTGCTACTCTGTTTAGCTGATGAGAAGAAAAAACTGCAGTGGGGCAACTGTATAAGCAGGAAATCCATTAAAAGGTGATTGCAGTAATCCAGACAAGAAGTGACTTGGAGAGAGTGGTAGCAGTGGCGGTAACGAGAAGCTGTCAGTTTTTTAATGTATTTTGAAGGCAGAAGCAACATCACTTGCTCATTGATTGGATAATGAGGTATGAGAGAAAGGAGTCAAAGATAATTCTAAGTTCTTGTCCTGAGCATCTAAAAGGATGCCATTGCCATTGACTGAGATTGGGAAGTCTATGAAAAGAGGAAGGGGGTGGGGTAGGAGAAGATCATGGGTTTGGTTTTAGACATATAGAGTCTGTGATACCTTTTAAACATCTTAAGAGGAGATATCAAGCAGGCAATTCAATACATGAATTTGGAGGTCATGGGAGTGGTCCAGGCCTTAGTTATAAATTTGTGAGGTGACAGCAGTCTTTAATGTGATGAGAGATGATGGAGTTGCTAAAATGTGATTAGAAGAGAGTGCGAATGGAGGAGAGGTTTGAGGATTGAAGTCCTGGCGCCCTAACATGAAGTCAAGAAGAAGAGGAAGAGCCAGATGCTGCTGATGGTTCAGGTAAGATGACTGGGCAGTGTCCATTAAGCTTAGTAACATGCAAATCATTGTTAGCCTCGAAAAGCATAGGTGTGGTGAAGTGGTGGGTATGAAAGCCTGACTGCTTCAAGAAAAAGTGGGAGGAGATAGTTTTCTTACAAATGGAAGCAAAGAAAGGGCGTCGTAGCTAAGGGGAAAGTAGACCCATCTTTTAAAAGCTTCAGTTGCATTTATTTAAGAACCGTTTTTATTTATTTATTTTGGGGTCTTCGTTGCTGTGAGGGCTTTTCTCTAGTTGCGGTGAGCAGGGGAATACACTCTAGTTGCAGTGCTTGGGCTTCTTATTGCCGTGGCTTCTCTCGTTGTGGAGCACTAGGGCGCTAGGGCACGCAGGCCTCAGTAGTTCTGGCGTACAGGCTTAGTTGCTCTGTGGCATGTGGGATCTTCCCAGACCAGGGATGGAACCTGTGTCTCCTACAGTGGTGGGTGGATTCTTTACCAGTGAGCCACCAGGAAGCCCCCAAAGTAGGCCAATCTTGACCTGTCTGATCCCATACATTTCGAGGGAATAATGATTTTCTTTCTGTCTTATATTTATTTCATAACACAGTTACTAAGAGTCTACTGCGTGATAAACTCCCTGACCCTTATTCCAAGACTTATATATGTGTGCGGAGCAGAAAGCCATATTGTAACTACCCACAGGCTACTTGGGGGTGCAGGTTATTGGCCATCTGAAACTTCATCTTCCAACTCTGTGACCCTCTAAATTCATTCTGTCCCAAAACAAGTTGTTAGCCGGAATGCCTTGAATCTTAAGCATAGCTTTAGAACATGTGACCTACGTGTGTTTTGGTCCATTACNCATGAACCTCCAGATATTCAAGCTGGATTTAGAAAAAGCAGAGGAACCAGAGATCAAATTGCCAACATTCATTGGATCACTGAAAAAGCGAGAGAGTTCTAGGAAAAGCATCTACTTCTGCTTTATTGACAATGCCAAAGACTTTGACTGTGTGAATCAAAACAAAATGTGGAAAATTCTGAAAGAGATGGGAATACCAGACCACCTGACCTGTCTCCTAAGAAATCTGTATGCAGGTCAGTAAGCAACAGTTAGAACTGGACATAGAAAAACAGACTGGTTCCAAATAGGAAAAAGAATATGTCAAGGCAGTATATTGTCACCTGGCTTATTTAAATTATATGCAGAGTACATAATAAGAAATACTGGAATGGATGAAGCACAAGCTGGAATCAAAATTGCTTGAAGGAATATCAACAACCTCAGATATGCAGATGACACCACCCTTATGGCAGAAAGCAAAGAAGAACTAAAGAGCTTCTGGATGAAAGTGAAAGAGGAGAGTGAAAATGTTGGATTAAAACTCAACATTTAGAAAATTAAGATCATGGCGTCTGATGCCATCACTTCATGGCAAATAGATGGGGAAACTGACAGACTTTATTTTTGGGGGCTCCAAAATCACTGTAGATGGTGACTGCAGCCATGAAATGGCTGGATGTTTGCTCCTTGGAAGAAAAGGATGTTTGCTCCTTGGAAGAAAAGTTATTATCAATCTAGACAGCTTATTAAAAAGCAGAGACATTACTTTGCCAACAAAGGTCACTCTAGTCAAAACTATGGTTTTTTCCAGTAGTCATGTATGGATTTTAGAGTTGGACTATAAAGAAAGCTGAGTGCCAAAGAATTGATGGTTTTGAACTGTGGTGTTGGAAAAGACTCTTGAGAGTACCTTGGACAGCACGGGGATCCAACCAGTCCATCCTAAAAGAAATCAGTCCTGAATATTCATTGGAAGGACTGATGCTGGAGCTAAAACTCCAACACTTTGGCTCCCTGATGCAGAGAACTGACTCATTTGAAAAGACCCTGATGCTGGAAAGTATTGAAGGTGGGAGAAGGGGACAACAGAGGAGGAGATGGTTTGATGTCATCACCGCCTCAATGGACATGAGTTTGAGTAAACTCTGGGAGTTGGTGATGGACAGGGAGGCCTGGAGTGCTGCCTTGCATGCAGTTGCAAAGAGTCAGATACGATTGAGCGACTGAACTGAAGAATTTTATATATATACATAGAATAACTGATATAGAATACTTTTCAATATGTATTTTCAACTGATTTTCTAAGTAATCTTTCAATTTTACATCAGATATGGCGTGCTGCGATTCATGGGGTCGCAAAGAGTCGGACACGACTGAGCGACTGAACTGAACTGAAATAACAGAACAATTTGCTGAATGATCTCTCATTGTACTGATTTGCAGGAAAGGGCCAATTCTAACTCCATGTTGGATCTGTTTCTTTGATTTTAACCTTTGCTTGTCTTTGCTTTTGTTATTATAATCATACATAATGACCTGCCTAGGGGAACCCTGCCCCTTTGCCTTTGTTCAGCTTACTGGAAAATAATCTGACCCTACCCACCTGTGAATGGCTACAAGAACAGATCCCCTCCCCTCCTGGAGGAGGGTCTTTCTAGGAGAGATTTGCAAGATTGTGGCCTTTAATTTACTCCCTCAACTCCTCCCCTTCTCCGTTTTACACCAGAACCTGACATCCTGATCTCAACAAAGTTGTTTGAGACTTTCCTCAGTAGTCCTCTTGAGTCTGAATAGCCTCATTGTTTACCTGAACAACTCAGAGGGAGCTTGGACTAATCAACCCTACTTTGTTGTTATTGTTCAGTCTCTCAGTGGTGTCCGACCCTTTGTGACCCCAGCGACTGCAGCGCGCCAGGGTTCCCTGTCCTTCACCATCTCTAGGAGTCTGCTCAAACTCCTGTCCGCTGTAGCTGATGCCAGTAATAGCAGTTAATTGTGTGTGTAGGACGAGGAAGCCCTGGACATTCCTGCCTGTGGGGGAAAGGCACCGACTGGGACTCAGATCTTCCCTCTCCTTAGATCTCCTGCTCCCCTCCACCCTAGCTGCTACCTTTGCCATAATGGAAGGAACTGTATACAGCGTGGCATCATTTAGGACTTTGCATTCTGAAAGGATTGTCACACCCGAGCTGTCCTTACAAGTCAGCAACCTCATCCTTCCTTTCTCAGAATTAGTATATCATTTTCACAGTAGAGCGCCTTGGCTCACGCCTGTATTGAGAGGATCCCAAGGGAATGGAGTAAGACCATGGGGCCCTGCAATAAGCCAGTAGAAAAAAAAGGAGAGAAAGGAGGGTTTTTCTTACTTTTGAGGTCATACTCAGAGGTATTTATATTTTTTGTAGATAGCTAGTGGGCATGGTCCAGTCTTCAATCTGAGGTTTTAGCCGTGGATAAAGATTTATCAGGAGCTTCCCCGCTGGCTTGAGGGTAAAGAACCCGCCTGCCAATTTAAGAGCTGTGGGCTTGACCGACCTGAGTCCAGATCCCCTGGAGAAGGGAATGACAACCCACTCCAGTATTCTTGCCTGGGAAATCCCATGGACAGAGAAGCCTGGCAAACTACAGTCCATGGGGTCGCAAAGAGTCAGACAGCACTGTCTTAGTGACTACACAGCAACAGCAAACCAGCTTCAAAAATGCTATGACATGTTATAGCTGTTTTGGCTTAGGTCACGACATTTCAGAGAAAGCGTCCTCACCATTGTTTCCCAGCTGCCGTTCCCAGCCAGGCTGGACAACTGGTAGGTTTCCTCTTAAGTCAGCCTCCACTTTAGTGTGTGCTGGTGTAGAATTTGGTTTCATGAATGTAGACATTTGAAACGTGAATCCAGAGTAACTTCTAGCAATATTAAAAATGATAAATGGCAGATGGAGTCAGCCATGCACGCCTGTGCTCACAATTGTTATAGCATGGCTGTAATTTCATTATTACTGTTGCATTTAATAAAATTATCTCCTTCCAGGGGCAAATGGTTAAGGAGAATAGAAAGACTTATAAGCAAAACTATCCCCACCCTTGCTTATTTTGGTGATCTATTTTTAAAACCATATTTATTTATTTGTTTTTGGCTGCCCTGGGGTTTCTGTTGCTGCCTTCGGGCTTTGTCTAGTTGCGGAGGGCGGCGGCTGCTCTTCCCCGCGGTGGCTTCCTTTGTGGGGCACAGGCTCTATCTAGGGCGTGTGGGCTTCAGTAGTTGTGCCTTGGTGGCTCCAGAGCTCAGGCCTAGTTGTTGGTGGCACACGGGCTTAGCTGCTTCGTGACAGGTGGGACCCTCCCAGCCTGGGGATCGAGCTGGTTTACCTCACATTGCAAGGCGGACTGTTAACCACTGGACCACCGGGAAGAGTGCCGATCTATTTTCATATACTCTTTATTGAATGTCTGTCATGGCACAACTCCTTTCATATGTGATTTATAGATTCTCATTAGTTCTCATTAATATATAGATTTCTAAATGGCACGATTAAGACTCATAAAAGTTGAATGCTTTGTATAATATGTAATTGATCTAGGCATAACTGGAATATGAACCCACTGGCACCGAGAATCTGAGATCCTTGTAGGTCGATGACTCAGCCTTGATTAATTATATACTTCTTTGGCTCTCTGAACTTAACCAAATACATTGTCCTTTGGGGAAGATGGGGCCCAAAGTTCACCAGGGGTTAAGGAGATCTGTATCAGATCTGTAGCAGGTTGTCCAGAATATTTATGGTTTAGGAATGCTGTCCTGGCATAATTATTACTTGTGCCCCATTTCACCCTTAAAGTGTCCTGGATCGTGTGATAAACCACATGGTCACTTTACTTAAAAATTTAACTTCTCATCTCAGTACAATTCAACTATGAGCTCTGTGGACGCAGAGACCTCTGTCAGTTCTATTATTGTATCACCATCACCCAGAAGAGTTGTTGCTCTTTAGTCGCTAAGCCATGTCCAATTCTTGTGGCACTATAGGCTGTAGGCCGCCAGGCTCCTCTGTCCGTGGATTTCCCCGGCAAGGATACTGGACTAGGTTGGCATTTCCTTCTCCAGGGGATCTTCCTCGACCCAGAGATCAAACCCAGGTCTCCTGCTTTGGCAGGCGGACTCTTTACCACTGAGCCACCTGGGAATCCCACCTAGAACAATGTCTGACACATAAATGCCCTCAATAAGTATGTGTTGAATATAGTGTTGACAGAGATTTGATATGTGTATCAGTTGGGGTTCCAGAGAAACAGAACCAAGGTTAGATAGATACAACAAGAGAGCTGTGACAAGATTTATCTTAAAGCATTGGCTCACCTGGCTACGAGGCCTGGCAAGTCTGACATTTTTAGGGCAGGCCAGCAGGCTGGGAACTCAGGCAGGAATTATATGTGACAGAATTAAGGCAGAATTCCTTTCCCAGGAAATCTCAGGTTTTTTGCTCTGTAACTGACTGTAGGAAGTCCATCTACATTGTGGAGGATAGTTTTCCTTTATTTAAAGTCAGCTGATTGCAGATGTTAATCACAACTACAAAGTCATCTTCACAGCTGCATCTAGATGAATGTTTGATCAAACAACTGGCCACCACCGCCTAGCCAAGTCAACAGATAAAAGTTAGCTACAGTATGTTTGTACATACTCATATCTACATTGTGAGCCAAGCCAAGAGATAAGTGCTTATTGATAAAAAGGAGCTTCCTCACACAGTATTAATGTGATTTTTTAGAGTAAAAGATAACCAAGGCTTTAATTTCCTCAGAAGAGTTGCATAATGAAAGAATTCTTGTAAATACAGGGAGACTGACTGTTGGAATCTCAGGGAGCATAATGTAAAATCTCAGGGCAGAGAATATATGTTATGAAAATGCGGTATAAAGTATGTTCTTAAGGCAGAGCATTTTGAAGCTTTTAGGAGAAAGCTGTCTTGATCTTGCGAAGTAGGCGCTTGTGATGCTCGATGCTCTAGTCTTGAGTTACAGTGCTGTCATTTTCTATCTCTAGTCTCCTTACTTGTAGCCTCCAATAGTTCTTAACTTTAGGATAGACATGCTGTGACCTTTCTGAGAATAGTTGAGGAGGGGTGTATAGGGGAATATTTGGGACACTTTCTAGTGATCAACACATTTTGCTCCATAGACAATTATTTTGTGCTACAGTCGCAAAAAGTGAAATTTGCTCAGTTGTGTCTGAGTCTTTGCAACCCCATGGACTACACAGTCCATGAAATTCTCCAGGCCAGAATACTGGAGTGGGTAGCCTTNGACACTTTCTAGTGATCAACACATTTTGCTCCATAGACAATTATTTTGTGCTACAGTCGCAAAAAGTGAAATTTGCTCAGTTGTGTCTGAGTCTTTGCAACCCCATGGACTACACAGTCCATGAAATTCTCCAGGCCAGAATACTGGAGTGGGTAGCCTTTCCCTTCTCCAGGGGATCTTTCTGACCCAGGGATCAAACCCAGGTCTCTCACGTTGCAGGTGGATTCTTTACCAGCTGAGTCGCAAGGGTAGCAGAGGGGTGACTCTCATCCCTAGAACTGGAAACTCTAACATGGTGTTCTACAACAGGAACTGAAAGCATTTCTCCATACTATTTGTTGCAACAGAGGAGTGATGAAATGGATGAGAGGGGACATAGGCAAGAAAAGTAACCAGAGGTATTGAAAATTGTGAGATTGTGATTACACTGAGCATAGAAGCAACTTTTCTGTTTCCTAGGTGAGCAGCAAGAAGGCCCGCTGACCTCTGGCACACCTTAGTGAGCTGTACAGCAAAAAGTGAATGTAAAATGTTAGCTTAATGCTTGCTCAACGGTCTGAGCATTTTTGTTTGTTTGAGCTATATTCACAAGTAAAGAATTCAACCAACTTCTGTATATTACTAGTAATTCAACTTTGAAACCAAACTTATTACGTCTCATTCAGATTTCTGTATTTGAGATTTTTAAGACAGGCTGCTAAAACCAATTATTAATAGTCTAGCTGCTCATGTGTTTGAATACAGACTTGTAATATTAAGTAATCAAATTAAACTACCTGACTAAAATGAATGTTAGAATTTCTTGAGTCTGCAATTGTCCTCTGTGACATTTGACTCCATAATAAGCTTTTGCTCAAAAAATGGACTCTATATTCTCCTTGGTTTATTTTCATGAATTTAGTTAGCAAAATACTATCTTTGAGATAAATATATTTGGATGAATGTATAAAAATTATTCTAGACAGAATGACAAGAAATTGCTAATAGTGTTAACCCTTGAAGGCCCTGCCCAGAGGGGTAGGGGAATAAGTGTGACTTTTATTTTATAACTTTCTATACTGCTTTAGTTTCCTCATCAGTTTTGTTTTTTTGTGTGTACTTTCTGTTCTTGACTGTTTTTTTTCTACTAGCTCTTTACTTTTTAGGAACTTAATTATTTCACATATTTGGTATCTTCATTTTGCCTAGGAAAACTGGGATCTGCTTTAGAAGGTTTATGAACAATTGCTCTGGAAACAACAAGACTGGTTCTTTTGTGTATGTGTGTGAGAATCTTTTGATGAGATACTTAGGAGTGAGATTGATGTAATCTCTTAATTATATCTGACGGGTTACTTACTCCTTTATTATGAACGCTTTTTTAAAAAAAATCAATCACAATTTAGTTTCCAAAAGACAACAACTATGACATCAAAAAAATTCTAGGTATCAAAGAAATAATTGAAGAACACCTGACTCTGTCTCTTTTTATTCTGTAAAAGAGAACACTAAAAAAGAAGAGCTGTAATAGATCTCTTTTATTGTTGCTCTCAGCTGTCTTCTGTAAGGCAGGTAGAGTGCTCAGCTGCATAACTGAGCTGACTGGAGATGCACAAAAGTCAGTTATAGGGAGTTCCTCATTGGTCCGGTGGTTAAGAATCTGTGCTTGTAACGCAGTGGCTATGGTTCATTTCCTGGTCAGGGAATGAAGGTGCTGCGTGCTGCACCGTGCAGCCAAAAGGCAAAAAACAAAACAAAACAAGTATGAAGTCAGTTATAGCATTGGAGATTTCATCTTGTGGACTTCCAGTTAGGTGCTTCCTCCTCCAGCCTTTTCCATGAATGAGATAATAACGACTTGTCTTTTATTTCTTTTTTTGTTCCTTCTTTCCTTTCCTCCCCTTTCCTCCCTTCCTTCCTCCTTTCCTTGATAATTCATGTGATTTGTAGTAAGAATCATAACAATTAGGGAGGTAAAAAGGACCACAGACAGCCATAATATTAGAGTAACTGTCAGTAGGCAGTGGAATAGTGGGCAATAAAGTAGTAAACAAGAAAGCAGTTCCATCATGATGACATGTATATTGTAATATGATCCAGTGAATGTTGACTTTCCAATGTTGGAACCAATTTGATCTTTGGTTCCTCTGCCTTTTCTAAATCCAGCTTGTACATCTGAAAGTTTTTGGTTCATGTACTACTGAAATCTAGCTTTTGGATTTTGAGCATAACCTTGCTAGCATGTGAAATGAGTTCAGCTGTGAGGTAGTTTGAACATCTTTGGCATTGCTCTTCTTTGGGATTGGAATGAAAACTGACCTTTTCCAGTCCNGCTGGATCACTTTTGCTACTCTGTTTAGCTGATGAGAAGAAAAAACTGCAGTGGGGCAACTGTATAAGCAGGAAATCCATTAAAAGGTGATTGCAGTAATCCAGACAAGAAGTGACTTGGAGAGAGTGGTAGCAGTGGCGGTAACGAGAAGCTGTCAGTTTTTTAATGTATTTTGAAGGCAGAAGCAACATCACTTGCTCATTGATTGGATAATGAGGTATGAGAGAAAGGAGTCAAAGATAATTCTAAGTTCTTGTCCTGAGCATCTAAAAGGATGCCATTGCCATTGACTGAGATTGGGAAGTCTATGAAAAGAGGAAGGGGGTGGGGTAGGAGAAGATCATGGGTTTGGTTTTAGACATATAGAGTCTGTGATACCTTTTAAACATCTTAAGAGGAGATATCAAGCAGGCAATTCAATACATGGATTTGGAGGTCATGGGAGTGGTCCAGGCCTTAGTTATAAATTTGTGAGGTGACAGCAGTCTTTAATGTGATGAGAGATGATGGAGTTGCTAAAATGTGATTAGAAGAGAGTGCGAATGGAGGAGAGGTTTGAGGATTGAAGTCCTGGCGCCCTAACATGAAGTCAAGAAGAAGAGGAAGAGCCAGATGCTGCTGATGGTTCAGGTAAGATGACTGGGCAGTGTCCATTAAGCTTAGTAACATGCAAATCATTGTTAGCCTCGAAAAGCATAGGTGTGGTGAAGTGGTGGGTATGAAAGCTTGACTGCTTCAAGAAAAAGTGGGAGGAGATAGTTTTCTTACAAATGGAAGCAAAGAAAGGGCGTCGTAGCTAAGGGGAAAGTAGACCCATCTTTTAAAAGCTTCAGTTGCATTTATTTAAGAACCGTTTTTATTTATTTATTTTGGGGTCTTCGTTGCTGTGAGGGCTTTTCTCTAGTTGCGGTGAGCAGGGGAATACACTCTAGTTGCAGTGCTTGGGCTTCTTATTGCCGTGGCTTCTCTCGTGGTGGAGCACTAGGGCGCTAGGGCACGCAGGCCTCAGTAGTTCTGGCGTACAGGCTTAGTTGCTCTGTGGCATGTGGGATCTTCCCAGACCAGGGATGGAACCTGTGTCTCCTACAGTGGTGGGTGGATTCTTTACCAGTGAGCCACCAGGAAGCCCCCAAAGTAGGCCAATCTTGACCTGTCTGATCCCATACATTTCGAGGGAATAATGATTTTCTTTCTGTCTTATATTTATTTCATAACACAGTTACTAAGAGTCTACTGCGTGATAAACTCCCTGACCCTTATTCCAAGACTTATATATGTGTGCGGAGCAGAAAACCATATTGTAACTACCCACAGGCTACTTGGGGGTGCAGGTTATTGGCCATCTGAAACTTCATCTTCCAACTCTGTGACCCTCTAAATTCATTCTGTCCCAAAACAAGTTGTTAGCCGGAATGCCTTGAATCTTAAGCATAGCTTTAGAACATGTGACCTGCGTGTGTTTTGGTCCATTACTATTTAATTTAGGCTTAGTTGAAGTACTTGTTTAAAATATCCAATTACTGTGCACGATTTGAGCTCCAAAATGTGAACTTCACAGAACTTTGAAAAACAGAATCAGAATTGGAAGCAAATGAAAAATGTCTCCTTGTAACCCATCTCCCTCATTTTGAATTTCCTCATGATATTCATTTGTGTTTGCTAAAATCCTGTTCTAAGTGCTTGTTATCCACATTCATGAGTGTGTTTTATTTCCCAAGCAAATTACTACAGGAACTAAACCCCCAAGTAGGTTGAAATATCTTACTGTCCAACTTTTAGAATTAAATCATTAAGCTGATGAGGGTTATAAGTGGTTTCCTTACGTGTGTTTTGGTCCATTACTATTTAATTTAGGCTTAGTTGAAGTACTTGTTTAAAATATCCAATTACTGTGCACGATTTGAGCTCCAAAATGTGAACTTCACAGAACTTTGAAAAACAGAATCAGAATTGGAAGCAAATGAAAAATGTCTCCTTGTAACCCATCTCCCTCATTTTGAATTTCCTCATGATATTCATTTGTGTTTGCTAAAATCCTGTTCTAAGTGCTTGTTATCCACATTCATGAGTGTGTTTTATTTCCCAAGCAAATTACTACAGGAACTAAACCCCCAAGTAGGTTGAAATATCTTACTGTCCAACTTTTAGAATTAAATCATTAAGCTGATGAGGGTTATAAGTGGTTTCCTTTGGATATAAATTAAAACCCAGTTTTTGTATGATTAATATATTCATACATAGAAATCTTGATTAAATGACTCTTAAGGTACCTTTTACTTACTGTTACACATAATCTGACTTCTCATGTACATCTCTTACTTCCCTTTCTCTAGGCTGCCTGATGCAAATGGTTTTATGGCCTTATATTTCTGTTTGATGATTTTTCTATCTAAATAACTTTGGTTGTTATAAATAAAAGTGTCCCTTTTTTTTGATTGAGATATATATTCCATACAATCCAACTTTTTAAAGTATATAGTCAGTTTTTAGTGTACTCACAAGATTATGCCACCAACACCACTACCTAATTCTAGAACAGTTATTTATTCTAGAGCATCATCACCACCTAATTCTAGAACAGTTATTTATTCTAGAGCATCATCACTACCTAATTCTATAACAGTATTTATTCTAGAACATCATCACTACCTAATTCTATAACAGTTATTTATTCTAGAACATCATCACTACCTAATTCTAGAACAACAGTTATTTATTCTAGAACATCATCACTACCTAATTCTACAACAGTTATTTATTCTAGAACATCATCCCAAAGCATTGTTTTTACAACTTAATCTCATGTCTACATAGATGAGCACTCTCTCCCCCACAGAGTAACCACTATCATGCTTTTATAGTAGACTTCCCCTTAATAATTCTATCACCACCATCATGTTCTTATAGTAAAGATTTTCCCTTAATAATTCTGTCACCCAAGTTTGCATCTCTAGACATCATAATTCCCCACCCCTACCTTATTTTTCTCTACCTAATCTTTAAAAACATTCTTTTTTTGCATTTTAATTTTTTTGACCACACCATGCAGCATTCAGGAAGATCCTCAACCATGGATTGAATCCCAGACCCCTGCATTGGAAGTGCAGAGTCCTAACCACTGGACTGCCAGGGAAGTCCCTCCTACCCCAGCTTTTAAGTCTGTCTTAATCTATTAGCATCTCTCTTTCTTAACAATTTATCTGCTAAATAACCTATAGTTTCCCACCTTTGGGACTTGCTGATTGTATACTCAGGGTTCAGTTCAATATAGAAAAGTACTCAAGATTATACTTCAGGGATCCATAGTAAGACTAAATTTTATTGAATGTTTTCCATATTTATGATGCAGAAAATAAAATATAACTTTATTTTATAAATATGAACATTCATATTTTTATGCAGTTGCTTAACAAGTAATAATGGAATACTCCAAATCAGTTCCAAGTCAGGCCTCTCAGAAAATAATACATATAAGGCTAGAAGTCAAACATGTCTGTGAAAGCACATGAGACCCATAAGCCATGATTAGTTCATGACTTGCAGACAGTAGAATGTAATGGTTTTGGACAGACTGAGATGTCATCTTACTGTGTATGCTAAGAACAAACAATTTGAATATAGGGTTTTACATCCCAGAAAATAGAATAATACAGTCATCCTTCTTTCTATCAGAAATTTGCAAATAGGTAGCTCTTTAAAGTATAGATAAAACTCAAAGCAATAAATACACACCTTTCTCCATACCACCCGCTGGCCCCAAATTCTGCCCCAGCAGTTAAGGAATCAATCCTTTTCCTAAGATTGCCTCCTAATCCTTCTACTACAGATACTGCAAGTTAAGGACTTGAAGACTGTGATTTACTGGTTTTAAATTTAAAATTTTAAAATTTGATTTAAATCACAAAAAATATACCAGTGTTGCAAAAAGAAAGGGGAGAAAAGAAAGACAACTTGAATTTGACTGTTTTGGCTTCGAGACTTTTCTCTTTCAAATGAAATCCATTTATTCCATTTCCAAAGTTTTCTTGCAGCATATAATCTTTAATATATTGCACAGGGTTCTTGTTATATCTTGAAGCATGAGGAAAGGTTTTTGCTATTAAAAATTTTTCTTTAATGTAAATGTACATATTTCATTCTCCAGTTTCATTTGTAGTAGAAAAAGGAGTGTAAAGGCACCTTAACAATGCAAATGAAAGGATTAATAAACTCAAATTTAGGAAGCTCCTTTATAATTGATTGAGACAGATTAACAAGAGAAATAATCTGTTCAATTTAATATTTATTATTTTTTAAGCTCTGATTGTTACATTGAAAATTCAATAACTTTGAGGTTTTGATGCCCACTGCTAATCTCTTGGACAATAACACAGTAGATAATTTCTACATGGAATCTCTGTATAGGCTTTCTAAAAACAATAAATTAAGGCCCTATTATCCAAACAGACCAGCTCCCTATCTATTATATTTTTTCACCTTCTTGTTTATAGCTTAGACAGTTTGAAGAGATTTAACCGTGTTGCTAGGCAACTAGCTCCTGAAGCATAACGTATTTCCTTCAGCATCCCAGCCCATTCTTTTTTATCGTCTTCATACCTGATGGAGAAAAGAACGTAATAAGTTGTTTTAAAGTAGACAGTTCTATAGTTCTCCTGGTATTAAATATTTCTCTGAGAAAACCCCCATTTGATCTTACCCAGAGGAGGATACACCTGACTCTTAGACTAACACTTGAATTCCTCCAAAAATGTGCATTCTCTGAGCATATACCCAAATTATTGCCGTGGTATTTGATCTGGATGCTTAGGCAGTTAAACCTTCTCTGGGAATCAGAGACTGTCCAGTGATGATGAGTAACAGGCAATTAATCCTTCACCTCTGGACTGCTAAAGATGGCTGGTCCCCATGAGTCAAGGTCTGCAAAGAGTAAGAACTGGGATAGCAGAGACAATTAAGTCACCTCAATTCTGATTTCAGCTGTAGCCATACGCCAGTGTGATTCATGGCACTGACACTAGGGGTCACTCTGTAAGACACTATCGCTCTTCCCCTTTACTGTCCTGTGTGAGTGCTGCTCTTGACCTTAGGTAAGAACTGGTCACCCTCTCTGAATATTCAGGGTCCTGAAGACACAGACAACTTGAGTCCCTTTGAGACCTGTGTGCTTTTCCTTTGCCTGGTGCCTGGTGCCTGAAATGCCATCTCTGCATGAGAAATTCCTCAACATTGCCTTCTCTCTGAAGCCTTTCTGGTCTTCCTGAAATAGAGTTTGTTTTATCTTCATTTCTCACGGTGTTCTTTGTATGGTATCCATTGATGATAACAATTATCATCCTATTTTAATGTTTTTATATTAATGTCCTCCACAAGCTCAAAGTTACATGTATTTCATTCACTTTAGTATCTTCCCTTCTCCAGAAGCTATCAATACTTGGCACATAGGAAATACCCCTAAATCATTCTATGATGAATGAATGAGATTTAAAATAATTTAAAAATTGGCTGATGCCTATGTTAGAGTTGAGAATCACTGCCTATTCTTGTTTTCCAAACAAGAATTATTATCTCTGTTTGTCAAAAATCCTTTCCAGCCCTCCATTATTTCATCCTTTTTTTCTGCCGCTCCAGTGTTTACCCATCTCACCCTCTTGCTGAGTCTTTCCTCCCTGGGGATCTCCAGTTTCTTTATCTTCTTCCCTCTTTTTTGAAGGGAAAGTGATAATAGTTAACTTCCTTTTATAGCCACTTTCTCTTGCCCTCTACACAGCTAGTTACTGTTACAATAACATAGGGAAATGATGTCTGATACACAAAATAATTGTTTGGTTAAGCTGCCAGCCTTTGAGCTTTTCAGTTCACCAGCTGGGAATAAGGCATGGTTCAGGTATAGAACAAATGTTATCCATTTTTCTCTCTTAGGCTCAGTGGTATGCCTCCATTGATCACTCCTCCAAAGCTGTACTTATAAATTTAAATCTACAAGCAAATCTAAAGCATAAACTTGGCAGTTTCTGGATGAGTATAGCCCAAACTATGGTTTTTCCAGTAGTCATGTATGGATGTGAGAGTTGGGCCATAAAGAAGGCTCAGCACCAAAAAATTGATGCTTTTGAACTGTGGTGTTGGAGAAGACTCTTGAGAATCCCTTGGACTGCAAGGTGATCAAACCACTCAACCCTAAAGGAAATCAACCTTGAATATTCTTTGGAAGGACTGATGCTGAAGCTGAAGCTCCAATACTCTGACCACCTGANAAAAAATTGATGCTTTTGAACTGTGGTGTTGGAGAAGACTCTTGAGAATCCCTTGGACTGCAAGGTGATCAAACCACTCAACCCTAAAGGAAATCAACCTTGATTATTCTTTGGAAGGACTGATGCTGAAGCTGAAGCTCCAATACTCTGACCACCTGATGCAAAGAAATGATTCATTTGAAAAGACCCTGATGTTGGGAAACGGGAGGAGGAGAAAAGGATGGAAGAGGAGATGAAATGGTTA
The DNA here is from genome assembly GCA_006410675.1 of Oreotragus oreotragus. NCBI lineage: Eukaryota > Metazoa > Chordata > Mammalia > Artiodactyla > Bovidae > Oreotragus > Oreotragus oreotragus. The sequence continues at coordinate 76,700 of SJYX01007759.1, read as the reverse complement.
GCATAACCAACTCAATGGACATGAATTTGAGCAAACTCTGGAAGATAGTGATGGACAGGGAAGCCTGGAGTGCTGCAGTCCATGGAGTCACAAAGAGTTGGATGCGACTTAGAGACTGATCAACCACAAAATATATCGTGAACTCACGGTCACCTCAGGCAACTGAGATCTACCTCCTATAAACTTAGATCAGCAAGCATGACGTCTACGCTGAAGACCACACATGGAGGGGACCTGATAGTGACTAGACATCTACATACTGTATGTCCTGCCTCAACTGTGTTACCATGTGACTCTCTTTTATGATACAAGTTACACTTCTTCTCCCAAGACCTCTGGATACACTTGTCTCTATATGCTATTCACTTCATTAGAAACTATGGTAAAATATACACACACACCTTCTTTATAAATACATTCATTTTAACTGTAAAATATTTCAATTGAGTAACACCTGTAAGTGTCATACATGGGAGACCGGCCCAGCACTGATCTTAGAGGTCAATAATTTTCACTTCTCTTTTAAAAAGCTTTTATAACTGAACACTCTGAAAATTGGAAACATATTTAAATTAGATCCAAAATAGAATTAATGAATCATTGAAAACTCAAGAGGTTAAATGTTTCTTCAGAGCCCTGTTCTCTTAGGAAATAAAGTACCCTGTGTGAGGAAGGTAAGTGGTTTGGAAGGCTTTACTCTATGGGATTCCTAGAGCATTCATTACACTTTTAAAACTGGAAGGGAGCTTAAAGGATGCTTGTCCAACTCTTAATTACTGATTAAGATATAGGCCCCAGTAAGTTCTTTCCCAAGCTCACAGCTAATTAGAAGCAGTACTTGATTAAGTAAGTGGCAATATGAAAAAGTTCAATAGGTTCAAAGAGTGTTTACCACCAAAAAGTAGTGTACATTTTGGGAAAGTCTGGCTTCCTATGTACTTCAAAACTGTTTTGTCTTACTTGGCTTAATATTTAGTTCGGAAAACTGGAGTGAACAAAACTTACTTCCATATGTCATTGACTTCAGTGGGTGCAAATTCTTTAGATTCCAAAATATGAAAAAGTTCAATAGGTTCAAAGAGTGTTTACCACCAAAAAGTAGTGTACATTTTGGGAAAGTCTGGCTTCCTATGTACTTCAAAACTGTTTTGTCTTACTTGGCTTAATATTTAGTTCGGAAAACTGGAGTGAACAAAACTTACTTCCATATGTCATTGACTTCAGTGGGTGCAAATTCTTTAGATTCCAGCTGAATCATGGCAAAACCACCAATGGCATACAGGGATCCAGCCAAGCTGACCAAACTGATGGAACTTCTTTCTTGGGGAAATTCAGTCATTACTTCCCACCTGGGAATCATTGAAGATAGAGTTAATGTAAAACTTAAAAAAATGCCAAATGTATTTACTGAATAACTAAAAAAAATTAATAGTGAAAAATTCTGAGTAGCATAGGCATCCAAAATTAGAAGATTAAATTTGCTACTGGAAAATATCTAAATATTCCTTTATTTGAAAGATCTAACCAGATACGATTTTAAGGCCCTCAATATATCAATCCAAAAATACTTCACCTTCATCAGTTAGCACCTTCAACAGTGGTTATCAAACTGTGTGCCATAAACAGTGGAGTATTGCGGGGGCAATTCTAGGGGTCCTAGGCCCTATTGTATTGGGTTTCATTTGAATGCTAATACAAATTTTAAAAATCTTTGAGCTCCATAGTATCTCAAGAAATCTGCAAACCCTTTTTAATAAAGTATGTGAAAAGGATAGTTTCGGGCTCCCCACGTTACACTAGTGGTAAAGAATCCTGCCAATGCAGGAGACACAAGCTCTATCCCTGGGTCAGGAAGAGTCCCCTGGAGGAGGAAATGGCAACCCATTGCAGTGTTCTTCCCTGGAAAATTCGATGGACAGGGGAGCATGGTGGGCTACAGTCCATGGGGTCACAAAGAGTTGGACACGACTGAGCACATATGAGGACAGTTAACAAATGGGTTGGAAATTTTCTTTTTAATAATTTATCCTTCATCCTTTTAAGTAAAGGATTTATGGGAACTTTTTAATGTTAATGGCTGTATGAAATAAGACCACTAAAGATAAAATCAATCAAATTAGTTGGAAGTATCAAGAGTCTAGAATGAGTTAGTCATTTTGGTAGCTCTCTTCCAGTACTCTGGCATTAAAAGTGGACCTCATAGTTTTTCTCTAAATATATAACCTGTTTAACTATAAGAAATAATATACGTACATTGTAGAAAATCTGGAGAAACAAGTTGTAGAAGAAAACAACTATCACCCATGATCCTATCCTTCAAATATAATCATAAGCAAAACTTTGCTATATTTGTCATTTAAAAATGCATATAAATTTAAATATCCATCTATACATATGTACTGGAGAAGGCAATGACAACCCACTCCAGTACTCTTGCCTGGAAAATCCCATGGATGGAGGAGCCTGGTAGGCTGCAGTCCATGGGGCCGCGAAGAGTTGGACACGACTGAGCGACTTCACTTTCACTTTTCACTTTCATGCATTGGAGAAGGAAATGGCAGCCCACTCCAGTGTTCTTGCCTGGAGAATCCCAGGGACGGGGGAGCCTGGTGGGCTGCCGTCTATGGGGTCGCACTGAGTCGGACACAACTGAAGTGACTTAGCAGCAGCAGCAGCAGCAGCAGGCATATGTGCAAAACTAATAATATAGAGTATTTACAGTTTTATGTGTTGCTGCTTTAACTTCTTATGGGTGTTTACCCATATTATAGTCTTCAAAAGCATGATTTTTAATGATCATAAAAATCCAATTCCATAAAACTTCCTTGTAATTTATAGATTAACTAAAGTCTATTTTGAACTATGGTGTAGGAGAAGACTCTTGAGAGTCCCTTGGACTGCAAAGAGATCAAACCAGTCCATCCTAAAGGATATCAGTCCTGGGTGTTCACTGGAAGGACTGATGTTGAAGCCGAAACTCCAATACTTTGGCTATCTGGTACGAAGAGCTGACTCATTTGAAAAGACCTTGATGCTGGGAAAGATTGGAGGTGTGGGGAGAAGGGTTTGACAGAGGATGAGATGGCTGGATGGCATCACCGACTCAATGGACATGAGGTTGAGTAGACTGTGGGAGTTGGTGATGAACAGGGAGGCCTGGAATGCTGCAATCCATGGGGTTGCAAAGAGTCGGACATGACTGAGCAACTAAACTGAACTGAACTGAACTGAAAGTCTATTTTGTAATCAGGCATACTTGGTTCCTTAAAAAAGTAATAATAGTGTTCTAATTTTTTCTTTATTGCTAAACTAGGGGCATAAAAACTATATATTCATCTAGATATATGGGCTCAAAAAATTGAAAAGGACTAATTTTATATAAAGAATATCTGTTCTGTATCTTCACATTAACTTTAAGCCAATATAATCTTAAAAGTGAAAAAAAAAAAGAGAAAATTATAAAGAACACAAAAGAATCAAACATCTGAAGCATTCATCCTTTACAAATATCACAAACTAAGTGGAGGTCTTTTAACATTTAAAGAAACTACACATTTCAAATCAAATAACCTTATAGAGAGATGTATATCCACTATTGTGTATATAATTATTCAGAAATATTACCTTTGCAAGGCTAAATTCACAAAATTAATAACAAGTGAGGGCAAAATGATTACTCCAACATTAACTTGAGGGTCATGTATTCCCAATTACAAACACACATAATGCATCAAAATGTTAGGTGTTTCATACCTATAACACAGACAAAGATACTTCCTCTTCAGTCCTTGCCTCCCTACCCTCCTCTCCCCTTGTCCAAATTAGAAATTGAAGCATACAGAGATTCATATTCCATAGTAAGAGGTTACAGCTTACTTATTGGTGTTGAGGTCAAAAGCTTCAACTGAAGCTGAAAGACCGTCTTCAGTGACACCTCCAGCAATCACAATTTTGCCTTTATGGACTGCCACTCCAAACATGGAACGAGGGATTTTCATTGGAGCCAGATCTTTCCAATCTCCTTTTTTGGGGTTGTAGATAAACACTCTGTTTGTACATTTTCTGTAAACAAAACACAACCAAATGGTCCTTTAAGAATTTTTCTTTTTTGAAAAAAACAGCTTGACTAATCACTTAGCTTTGGTTCTCATTTGAAATATGTAATATAGTGAGGATCAGAAAAATTCTTAATCTGAACATATGTCACCAGGCAAAGGACAATAATAAATATGAGAACCAAAAACTATTTTATAACAATTATACTACTGGAAGGTAGCATCCTTTACTTTTGGCAATTGCCTAGAGGCCCAGGAAGCATAGATTTTAATCCTATCTGCTACTAAGTTAAATGGAAAACATGAATAGAGTTAACAAAATTCATGAATTCTTTATTGTGCCTCTGTTACAAAAATGTTTATTCGTTATCTAAATATCCTACGAATGAATCAGTTAACTTAAAAAATACGTAGGTGTGAATGTACCTATTTTCAATGTAACTGTAATTTGATGATTCATTACATTTTATTCTATCACTAATATACCAATGCATTGTAAGAAATCTCAGACTAAAGATTAGACAACTAGTCATCTGAGCTGATGAGGTAACAAGAACAATTTTACATGCTAAATGCGACCAGAAAAACCTGGACCCATCTGAATTATCTTTCTTAGGTTCTTATGATTCCATAATTTACTGATGGGAGTTTGAATTTCAAATAACAATTAACTGGATATATCTGGTAAAGCCAAAAAGCAACAAAACAAAACCTCAACTTTTTTTTTTTCACTAGTTTTATAAAAGACCAGATTTCTGGAGTAGAAGCATTTCCTGTAATATATGACTATGAGTATTATCTTAAAACTCAGTGGCAAATTCAGTGGCAAAAACTAGTATATTTCAGTGCTTGCTTTTAGATAATGACTCATTTCAAAGTTCTTGACTCTGGCATTTGTCAAGCACTGTTGTCTTCGTTAATCATATTCTCAAGATGAATATATTACTGACAAGACCATATGCTTCCTACTGACATATCAATTTCCTAGTTACTAATACTACTTGAAGGAAACAATTTAAATTATTTGGCAGGGTCACTATGTTTCCAAAGTCAAAACACTGCTTAACACAGATTTTCCATTCCATTTACTGAGGGAAAATGCCCCAAATAAGATTTAGCACTGAGTGTGTTTATAATATGGCCTTCCTTTAAATGTTTATTTAATGGGAATATCTGGCATTAAGGAGGAGATCAAGATTTCAGAATATGTTATCATTGAATATAGATTATATAAAAACTCATTGCTTTTTATTATCACATATTTTATAATATGTCATTTTAATTGAATCATAACCATTAATTTTTAACTCCAGAATATAGAATTCTTTAATTCTAGCACATTTCCATATTTTACTCTCCTTTCCTGCTTTTTTTTTTGCCACTTTATTTATTTTTTAATTAGAGGATAACTGCTTTACAGAATTTTGTTGTTTTCTGTCAAATACCAACAAGAATCAGCCATAGGTACACCCATGTCCCCTTCCTCCCGGACCTGCTTCCCATCTCCCTCCCCATCCCACCCTTCTAGATTGTCACAGAACCCCCGTTTGAGTTCCCTGAGTCATACAGCAAATTCTCATTGACTATCTGTTTTACATATGGTATTGTAAGTTTCCATGTTACTCTCTCCATACATCTCACGCTCTTCCTCCTCCCCTCTACCCCGTGTCCATAGGTCTGTTCTCTATGTCTGTTTCTCCATTGCTGCCCTGCAAAACCTAGAGCCTATTATACAGAGTGAAGTAAGTCAGAAAGAGAAATATAAATATCGTATTCTGATGCATATATATGGAATCTAGAAAGATGGTACTGATGAATTTATTTGCAGGGCAGCAATGGAAAAACAGACACGGAGAATAGTCCTTAAATTCTTAATTCTAGCTTCCTTTCCATGACTGGACAACTTTTAACCTGGGCAAGTGATACAAACCAAATTAGGTGAAGTTTTCAGGGGCAGGAAATTTGTTATCATTATTGAAATCAAAAATCATCATTTTATCAAACAGGCTACTGGCTTAACAGACTTCTGGAGCACTCTGAACTCACTTCTTCCATAAGATCTCTTTCCTAATTACCTGCCCCTTGAGAAGTACCTAAAAATCAAGTTATATCCTCTTTTTCTCCTAAGAGACTGGGTGCTACTGAGTATTCCAGGTATATGTCTTCTGTTTGATCAGTGCCTGTTTGTGACCAGTTGTTAAATATTTTGAATATCATCTGTCCAGGAATAAATATGTGAAACATTGCTGAGGAAAGAGCTGCCTGCTTTTCAGTCACCATGTTTTTCAGTTTCAAACTCAACTATCTAAATTCTCTCTTACAAATGTAAAGTACAAAATCCATGATTTTTTTAAATACACTATTGTTTTAGTAGCTATATTTTAAATGCTATATTAAAGAGATATGCTTAATTTTTATCTATCAAAACTTAACGGCTAAATCCATAAAAAGTCCACTGGTTTTAATGTAGTAAAATATAATTATAAATTAGCCAAATAAAAGACTTGATTATGCTCCTAAATGCTGCTTTTTCATTGTAAGAATGCTTATGATGGAGCTATTATGCTCATTCCTAGCAATATATTGGGCATATACAAACTGACTTCAGCAGTTTAATAATTTTATACAGTTTTCCTTCATAAGTCATTATTAATATCCTCCAATAACATTTCAAAACTTTAAATTTTACTTCCAAAATGTTATAGGTGAGAACGAAGTATCATTCCAGTATAAACAGAAAGAAACCCTTGTAATAAAAAATCATCTGGATATAAACCACAAGATTTTAGGGTACTTACTTATCATCTGTCTTTCCTCCGAGACAATATATCATCCCCTTATGGGAAATCACACTATGGCCATAGACTTTGATAGGAAGCTTTTTAACTTCATTCCACTTGGCTGCCCTAAAATCAGAAGATGATAGAATTTATATGCTTTCAGTAAATTTCAGGTTCTAAAATTATGATTTTGTTATAGACACTCATATACCTGAATGCTTAGGAAATGGAAATATCATGCCAACTTACACAGGATCATAGCATAATACTGTATCCAGAGAAGCCTCTGTTTGAAGGTCTTTGCCTGCAACTACATAGATTTTGTCATCTATCTCTCCCAGACCGAAGAGACACCTAGCTGAAGGCAGAGGTGGGAGTCCAACCCACTCAGATGCTACATTATCAAGCTGAAAGAAAAAAAAAATATGAGGAATTGTGAAGCTTGTTATAGGTGTACCAAAAAATATGCTATACTTTGTTGTTTAGAATTGATTGAGATAGTAGAAGATCTCATAAATTTAAAACTATAACTCAGAAAGGATCATATTTTACCTTTGAATTACCAGGAAAAATGAGAAAATCTACAGAGCCTACCAAAATAGCTAAAAATACTCAAATCTGGAGAACTTGGGATAAGGAAAGGGAGAATAAAATAGAGTCGCCAGAGTTTAGTTAGAACTGAGATTTCTTGTCAAACTTTCTTCCCACATTACCTTGTTCAGGTTGAACAAGGAATCAATGCTTTGAGGACATTGGGGAAACAGATTGTCACTGTCGGGAGGGTCACAGTATGTGAATGACCCCCGCAAGCTATATTTAACATGCTCGAAGCTGGCGCCCAGGACAGCTGGACCTGTCGCTCAGTTCACAGACAACTGGGACGTTAGATATTATCTTCTTTTCTTTCCTTAAACATCTTTAAGTTCTCCATGCTTCACTTTATTATTTTAGATACAGGCAAGTGTTACAGCCTATAACCTCCCAGGTTTTGGTGGGAGTGATTTAAAATGCTCTTTTCCTTCCCTCCCACTCTTTCTCTCTTTCTGATTTAAATTAGAAGGGGATTCTGCTTGTTTTTGCCATTGCCAATTCTGCGAGCCTAAGACAGCCTCCAAGAGCCCATGCTCTGGGATATGTGATTGATTCTAATATGGCTGGCATCAGCTTTAGCACTAACTAGTGATTTTAAGATTTTCCACTTTGCATTTTAGGACATCAAGGCATAATAAGAAAGCTGCTTTCTGAGGGAGTGCAGTCAGAGACTGTTGTTCTCTCTAGTGCTATTTCTATGTAGCAGAAGAAAAAGGGAAAAAACCCAGAATAACTGGATACCAAGAACAGATGCAGATATTCAAGTCTGTGGTATATCCAGATGGTGGTCATTAATGTATTCATTTTTGAAAAAAAGTCCTTTATCAAGAAACCAGTAGGTAGTATAGAAGCAATCATAATGACAATTATCGACTTTTGGGGATTCCCTGGTGGCTCACTGGCAAAGAATCCATCTACCAATGTAGGAGATGTGGGTTCAATCCCTGGTCAGGAAGATCCCTTGGAGAAGGAAATGGCAACCCACTCCAATATTCTTGCCTGAGAAATCCCATGGACAGAGGAGCCTGGTGGGCTACAGTTCACAGGGTCACAAAAGAATCGGACATGACTGAGTGACTAAACAACAGCAAAGGAATTTTTACTCTGTGATAGGCTTCATGCTAGGTGCTTTATACAGGTNGAAATGGCAACCCACTCCAATATTCTTGCCTGAGAAATCCCATGGACAGAGGAGCCTGGTGGGCTACAGTTCACAGGGTCACAAAAGAATCGGACATGACTGAGTGACTAAACAACAGCAAAGGAATTTTTACTCTGTGATAGGCTTCATGCTAGGTGCTTTATACAGGTAATCGAATTTAGTCCTTAATTTTTATCTCTGATTTAGAGATGAGAAAACAGGCACAGAAAGGTTAAACAATTTACCCAAGCTCACAGAGCTTTTAAGTGATACTCGATGCAAACTATATAAATTCATAGTTTTTCTTTCTTTTTTTTAATGGGAGCAGCAGGCATCATAATCCCAAATGAGAGGGTTCACTGCCCACACTACCCAGTACTGTCTACCTTCCCATACCACCATCGATAGGCCACTTCCTACAGTAGCCTGCCTGCCAGCTGTTTTTACAGACGAGTTGTCAAGCTATTTAACCTCTCTGGCTTCAGTTTTCTCATCCCTAAAATTAGAGTTTGGACTCAGAATACTTAAGATGTGGCGCTGTTCAAAGATTTGATGAAACTGTTAATTTTATGGGAAAAAAAACTCTCTTATCTAGGTAAAAAAATTATCATAATCTAATTCTAGTATACAATCAAAGATCATATGAATCCTGACTTAATACCTTTTAAACAGAGGTGACAAAGCAGAAAATACAAAACCTGATATTCTCACACATTTTATTGTGAGTCATAATCCTCTTTCACAGGTGTTTTTATCCTGGCTCACTATTTTATCCTTGTCTCACTATTTGTGCCTTTTAAAGGAGCAAGGCATAGGAAATAATAGGGAGTTGACCTTTTCAACTTTGAATAACAGTTTTTGTAGCTCTAAGGAACATCGAGCATGCTTCCTGAACCAGAAATGTGAGGCTATGTCAATAAAAGCAAGGGTAGCGATAGGATAGAAGGGACTAAAGATAAGGCTAGAAGTATTCTTTGGATCTGATTTCCAGGTTATTTATATTTTAATGTCATTTTTACTTCCTAGATATATTATTGTCTTTTCAATTGAATTTACCCTTTCTGAAATTTATCTGAATTTAAAACTAGCCCTTAGGAAGTTTTCTGGCCCACATTCAAATACTTATGATTACAGCTTCTATTGTTATTTTTATATTTCATAGTTAACATCCTTTAATGGAATTTGGAAAATTAAGAAGCATGATTGAATGTATTACATTTTTTTGAGATTAGTAGAAGCTGGTTAAAGAGTGTGTTTTATAAACGCTCGGCATGTCACACAATTTGAAATCACTCAGTGACTGTGGTGTGATATTCTATACTTACTTATCTTTGGCCTTTCGAATTCAAGGCCCATAAACTACAGGCTATGAGTAGCCATGACCTAAACAAACCCTTTTGAACTATCTATAAGCTACAAAGTACTGGTATTGGTATTAAAGATAATGTCACTGATTCCTTCATAAACTGGTAAAGTATAATGTGTTGGTAACATGAAACTAATTCCTTTCAAACAAACTACAGGGAGTTTGTTTAGGAGGATCTCTCTTCTTGGAAACTTCTATGGTTTCATAAAACAGATTGCTGCTGCTGCTGCTAAGTCGCTTCAGTTGTGTCCGACTCTGTGCGATCCCATAGACGTCAGCCCATGAGGCTCCCCCGTCCCTGGGATTCTCCAGGCAAGAACACTGGAGTGGGTTGCCATTTCCTTCTCCAGTGCATGAAAGTGAAAAGTGAAAGTGAAGTCGCTCAGTCATGTCCGACTTTTAGCGACCCCATGGACTGTGGCCCACCAGGCTCCTCTGTCCATGGGATTTTCCAGGCAAGAGTGCTGGAGTGGGTGCCATTGCCTTCTCCACATAAAACAGATTAAGTAATGTCTAAGTACAACTCTGATCCAAAGAAATTTGATCATTTATCATAAATAAAAATTTCTAAATACAATGAATCGATTCAAACTAGTGACATTTGTATAGACAGTATTTCCTCAAAGGTAATCCAAAGCATGTAAAATACTTATACAAGTTCTTTTCACTTTCAATATAATTGTATTTTAGGCAGTAAACCACAAATAAGAGATGCAATGCTACCTCTGAGAATTTAAAATCAAGCAAACTTGGAAAAAGGTAGAAAATCTGATCAATTAGAACTTTTTGTAGAGTACTTTGATTTTTGGAAAATATTTTTCAGAAAGAGGTTACAAGATTAGTTTGTTTTTACTAAAATACTGGACTTTAAAGGATTACAGTCACAATCAACTACAAACATGACATTTTAGGTAAAAGAGCATAAAGAAAATCATGAGCCATCACTTGTACATGAATTAGAACCTCATTCTTCATGAAAATGTTTATTAAATATGAACAAGCAGCTAACTGATCTAAATATTTGTCAGTACTCTAATGAAAATGCAAGGGACTGGAACAGGACGTCAAGTATTGATAGAATACAGTACAAGGAGCCTAAGTGATTCACAATCAGCTAACCAGATGGTGACTAACATCCTTCCCTTATGTCTCTGCATATGTGAAGATAGCCTTTCTTACTTACCTGGAAGAAGTAGGACTGTAGGGGCTGAGCTTTATTTTCTTCATCCACATACAGCCCTCCTACCACATACACCTGATTTTGTTGGGTAACGATGCTGGAATGATTTCTGGGGATCTGCTCAGCCAGCGCGGTAAGGTAGCATTCATTTTCCGTGGGATCATAAGCCACAGCAGCTGTGTCATTAACCAAGAGGATGAGGTCCTTGACAAACATTCCATGCCTGGGAATATCATTCAGGTAACCAGGAAGTAAATCTTCATCACCAACATCACCATTCACCTCACCAGCCCCAGCCTTCTCTGTGTTTTTGCTAGGTTCTGGGAGTTTGCCTGCAAAGGCATCTTTGAGAACTTTGATTTTTTTCTGGAGTTCTGGGTTGCTTTTAATTATATCGTCTTTTTCAACATGATCTTTAAAATATTTTTCTGTCATAAGGCGAAAACGAATACAATCAAACACTTCACTAAGGTTTTTAACCCTATTTTCTTTGTCTGTTCGCACCCATTTCATCACTGCCTCAAATACTGCTTCTTCCTTTTCTACATTTAGGCTGTCATTGGAAATGACTGAGATCAGCTCCTGTGGAGACAGTTGCATGAAGTCCTCTTCCTTACAAATCTGTACAAAGCGATCAGACACAAATTCACGGGCAGAGATGGCAAGTCTCGGGCAGTCGAGAAGAAGTCCTAATCTTAGAATAGCTAGACAGTTACCAGGAGCAAGTCTTTTCTGAAGATAAGAAACGCAGACAGTGAACACGGAGGGGATCTGAAAGCGGCTGGCCAATGCAAAAATATCTTGCACGTTTCCGTCATTGAGATCAATACTGGCAGAGTATAGGTACTTAATGATTAAATCCAGTACAGCAGGATCCACATTATCTAGTACTACCTCCTTTTTTTTCGCCTCATCAATTTCAGATAAAAAATACTCACGGAAGTAAGGACTACAAGCTGACAATATCAATCTGTGGCAAGGAAGACTTTTGTCACCTGCTTTTAGGGTGCAATCGATGAATTTTTTCTCATCCAGGAGATCTTTTAGACCATCCTGAAGAAGGGTGGATTGGTAAAGCCGCAGTTCCTCTGCGAGTTCCCGCTGGGAATCCATTTTGTGAGTAACCTGGGTAAGGAAGGGGACACTAAGGCCTTAGCTCCTCACAGCACACAGGTCTAGCAGTAAAAAGGCAGATCAGTGTGCTCTGCCCAGCTTGAAGCCTTTGCAATTTAATCCCACCAGCTAAATATAGACACCAATGCTAACAACGGGAATGTAGGAGAGCTAGTTTGGAAGAAGGGTTGCTCTTGCAGCTGTCAGAGATTGAAAGGAACAACTGGAACTTTTAATCACTAAGGAAACAGCTAAGAAATGAGAGATTTAAATAAAGTGGAAGGCTTTAAAATACATAAAGCATTAGAAGATAGGCTAATAAAGGATACCACAAGAAAATGTTCATTGAACTAACAGAAAACTGAATCATAAAAATGAGTCAGTCTGCTAAAACTGGTCTAGTGGCAAGCTACTTGGCTATCTGAATTAATGATGCAAAGGTCAAGAATATGAGGTGAGTTCATTTGAATACTCATAAGCAAGATCCTCTTTCCAGTAACTGTTATAAATGTTTATTTTCTACTTAAAACAGCAGGATATATAATATTCTTTGAGAAGTAGGAAACTTAAAGACTGCTACTTAGGCAGATTATTTTTTTGGAAAAAAACCTTTAAAAGAATAATACTTCCCCCCACATCATGACTAAATTAAATGGAAAGAAACTGCTAACTTTATAAGATATCCTAAATTATCATTATTCTTAAGTGGGAAAACTATAATTAGTATTGATTAAATTATGATATTACTCGTTCACACTCTGCCTTGCTCTGCAAAGGATTTGATGTGGCAAACAATAATAAAACCAGGAAAAAAAGTTAAAAGTTGACATTAGGGAAAGAAAAATCCCACAACATATACACTATGATTAATAAAGATATTCTGCAGTTTTAAGTGTTGATCTTTCATTAAATAAAAATTTAAAAAATGGAACAGATGTAACCCTATCAGAACAATGTAATCAACAGAATGCAGCAAAATCAGGATGAAGTGCTACATCCCTGGTATTATTTGAAAAACAGGCTTTATACATGAAAAAAAAAAAGAATATACAACTAGAATATGTTGTTGACTATAATAGAACACACCATCTTAAGTATGGGATGCAGAAGGCATGACTTGAAAAAAACTGATCCTTTGTTTATATACAAATAGCAGCATATATTTCTTCATGAAATATTTTATTATAAAATTATGTTATCACATTATAAAAAACTTAGTCGGGCTGTAAATATACTGTACTTTCAAAGATTGGTATTCTTAAACATGCTCAAAAGAACATAAGCTCCATAAACACAGGGATTTGGGGAGGTCTGTTTTGTCCAATGCTATAGCCACACGACCTCATGAGTGCTCCATAAACATTTGTCGAAGGAATGAATGAATGTCCTTAGATTAGGGAAATATGTATTTTTAAATTTCAAGGTCTCCATCCATGAGTAAAGGTTTTTTCCTCTTATTTTACATCATGGTGAAGTCAATGGTACTGTCAGCTGCTAAAACAACAGCTGAGAGAAGAGTTCGTTGACTCTTTTTCCATTTATAGATGCCACTAAAGGTTTTAACACACTAGAAAAAACTAACAGCTGCTCGCTTGTTTAAACAATAAATGACTCATTTCTCTCTACACGTAACACCTAACATTTGAAAAGATTAATGAGTCAGATGCAAGCACCATAATATGACATTTGAGATTATTACTTACTAATCAGCAACTTTATAGTCTGTTTTTCTTGAAAAACTATTGAAATAATATTCTGAGCTGCATTTTGTGATCTGTATACATTTTTCAAGCACACTTTCCCCCTAAAATAGGTTATTATAACTCCATCCCTTAAAAATCCTTTCCTATTTAAATATAGAAGCAATTAATAGCTTTTGTTTATTGATTTTTATTAAACCCAGGCTGTGTGTACGTGTGTTGCTCAGTCGTGGTCGACTCTTTGCGACCCCGTGAACCGTAACCCGCCAGGCTTCTTTGTCATGGAACTCTCCAGGCAAGAATACTGGAGTGGGTTGCCATTCCCTTCTCCAGACACACTCAGGTTAGCACTTGATTATTACGTGTCTATGGTTGTACATACAGTTGCATTATCTTAAATGATTTTATACACTCAGTTTTTTCACTCTAGAGAAATAGGGCTCCTTTGTTTAATTTTAATGTTTTGACAAAAGTTCCTTACAACATTTCTTGATACTGAAGCAATAGCAAAAAAAAAAAAAAAAAAAAAGTGATGCCAGAGAAGTCACCAAATCTTACCTGACCAAGAAATCAGAAAATATTGAATTTTTGAACACTTCAAGGAAGTTTCAAGGAATACAAAGAGAAAGTCAATAAATGAACTATTTATTTACAAACTATTTAAAGTTATTTCCTTATAAATGTATTCTTGCCAAAATGATATTGAAATTATTTACAAAACAGTACCCAAAAATTTACATAGGGAATTGATATCCTCCAAAGTTAGCTATAATTTTTGGTTTCTACATAAATGATTACCTAATCAGAAAATATTGAATTTTTGAACACTTCAAGGAAGTTTCAAGGAATACAAAGAGAAAGTCAATAAATGAACTATTTATTTACAAACTATTTAAAGTTATTTCCTTATAAATGTATTCTTGCCAAAATGATATTGAAATTATTTACAAAACAGTACCCAAAAATTTACATAGGGAATTGATATCCTCCAAAGTTAGCTATAATTTTTGGTTTCTACATAAATGATTACCTAAAAATGGTAAGCTTAAGGTTTGTAATTTATATTAGAGTTGGCTTACATTGTGATAAATATATTTAAACCAGAATTTTATAGTTAAGAAAGCAGTATTTGATTACTCCATAAGAAGAGTCTTACACTTTAAAATAATATTTTCAGGACATTTAATGGTGCTGCATAAACTCTTTATTAAGCTCAATATAATACAGTCTTTTAATATCCACAGACTAATAATTTATAAGTAATAGGTACAAAATAAACATATTTACAACAAACCAGAAAGATTTCGATTACAATTTCAAATATAATTTTTTTAGAAGACTGGCAGTAAAATTTTAGATAAATGATCTTTTCCTTAATCATTAAAGAACTCTCTTAAAAACTTTTTCTGTAAATGTAAAAACTATTCGATGCCTTATAGTAGGTGACTAGTATCTTTAATCTTGAGATATCTGTAAATAGAAATTCAGCTCAACTCAAGATCAACTCATTACTTCCCAAAGTCCCTGTAGGGTGAATCCATCCTTCAATTTCTCTATTGCAAGCCCCAGTTCTTCTGAAAACACAGGTTCACGATCTTGTTGCTTTTTGGGAGATAAGAGGTTGAGATGGGAATAGAGAAGGAGAGCAAGGAAGACAAAAAAAAAAAACAAACAAAAAATAGGTTTCACATAAGTGTGTGAATACTGAACACTGGAATATAGAAAGTTTTTTTCATACACTATACGTAAAATATCCTTACCTTGTTGCCATCAGCAAAATAAGCCTATAAGACAAAGAAAATTATATTTCACATACTTGCCACATAATAGGTTAAGAGGTTAAGGAACAGGTAATTAACGTACAGAAAAATTCTGAAAGTAACTGTACTTTATATTCTGTTACTGTGTTTTTAATGGTTTTCTCACCTATCTTTACAAAGCTGGTAGCAGAATTCACTTTTGTCCATATTAATGTCTTCAAGAGTTATGCTAAATTTAAGTGCTAAAACTGTGCTTTGTAATTGGTGAATAGTTAGCATTGTTAACTTGAAAGTAGATAAGAGAATGATTCAGCAGATATAAAATTTTACGCTTACTTTTGGTTTAAAAGAAGATGCTGGCAAAACAAAACAATGCAATAAGTGCTTCAGTGTGTCAGCAAATGCACACACACTGAGGTTGTAGTAGTTTACAATTAACTATCTTATACTTAGCTTAAAATTTTTCATTCCCAGAGCAGTATTCTAGTCAGATTCATAGACCACAGTATATAGAAAGCATTATTATTATTTTGGCTATTAAATAATACAGATTTGCAAACAAGAAATTTTAATTTCTATTTTCAAATAGAAATCAATTATCAAATAATATATCTATAAAATTAAAAGAAGGGAGGTCAACTATATTTAACATATTCTATTATCTTAAAGTATGAAAACACTTTTCACATATCTGAAATCCTCTGAATAAGTTATGTTCTCAAATTATTTCCCAGTTTGGTAATTTAAAAGTATTTTCTCACACAAAAAATTCCCTACCTTGGAAAAAAAAATTCTCCAACTCATGTTTAAAACACTCTAAAAAGTCTCAAGCTTTATGATATGTTACACACTTAAACCGTTATTTAATTGAACATGACTCAGATTTAAAAAAAAGAAAAACACAAGAAATTTAGTGATGCTCCTTCATAATGCTCACCACAAAAGCATCCGTGTGATCATCAGAGTCTATCTCTACATCGTCTTGAATTTGTTTGACGGTCAGAGCTTCAAGGGGCTGTGGCTGAAAATCAGTAGATGTTAAAAAGAATCAGTAGATGTTAAACTGCATCAATAAGACCATGTTAAACAAATAAATAATTTTAGTAGAATGTGCTATAAGAATTGTAATACCTGTAAAAGGATATCACAATTACCAACTACTCAAGTCTTACAAAAATCACTGCATAATTTATATTCTATTAAAACTTACATGAATAATAAAATAAGTCAGTTAAATGTAAGCTTTTAAATCTGAAGTTAATATCATCAAAAGAGTTCAAATGAAAAATTTACACAAACTTGCTATGATACTTAGAAATATTCATAAAGAAAAAAAACTCTCATTGGGCTTTATCTGATTTTCCGATAGTTAAAAACTCTCTGGTAGTTTAAAAACCTAACTTGTATAATAACATATTTTAAAATTTCCTCAAAGTAGTCATTGAATAGAATTTGTGAAAAAAGAAATTTGTGAAAAAAAAAGAACTAAGATTTGTATGGAATATTCTAAAAATAAAGCAAAGTACATATGGTACTGATATCTATTAATTCATTTTTCAAATATTTGAATGTCTTTAGTGTATGAGGTGCTATGCTGGCTACCTCCTCTGTCCATGACATTCTCCACGCAAGAATATTGGAGTGCGTTGCCATGCCCTCCTCCAGGGGATCTTCCCGACCCAGGGATTGAAACCACATCTTTCACATCCCCTGCACTGGCAGGAGGATTCTTTACCACTAGCACCACCTGGGAACCCCCATGCTGGTACTACCAAAAGTATAAAGTTTTCATCCTTACCACAGAAAGTGTGTAATATAGTTGGAGTGGAGTGAAGGATAAAATACAATTATAAGTAACTAGATATCAAGTTGAACTATAAGAAACTGCCATTTTAATTTTTAAAAATGATCAAATAATAATATCATATGATTCAACCTACAGAAAATAGCTGGAACAAATGCAGTGTCTATTGTAATAGGAGAGTTTGGCGACAGCACAACTTCTGGCTTGTGCATACCAGAAACTTTCATGAAGAAGAGGCTGGCTGTGACTGAGGGCTTTTAGGACAAGGATGATTTTCACAGATAGGATTAGGGGAAAGGGTATTCCTGGCAGAGGGGATCAGCATCAGCAAAGGTGAGAAACCACAGGATCTGGCTGAAGAGGAATAATACAATATGGTCAGAACATGAGAGTCCCATGAGGCAGAGGAGCTAAGCAGGAATATTGTACTGAACAATGCCAAGGAGTATCACTCACACTGTGGTTGTGCAGATAAGGTGGGGAAGGTAGACGGAGTCTACTGAAATTTTTAAATACCAGCTCAGACAATGTGGACTATTTATGGGTAATTTGTGGGGGAGAGTTGATATAGGAGTGTAGTGCTGGCAAGAGGTTGACCTGATTCCCTAGTCTGAGAACAGCTGGAATTTCAACCATGTTTAGAACTGTGTGACTGTGTATAAGTAAATTAACCTATCTAAGCCTCGGTCTCCATAACTGTGAGACAGAGATTATTATAACGATGATGATACAGTTCATAGTGTTTTTGGCAGGATTAAATGAGATGAGGCATATAAAATTCTTAGAGCAGTGATCAACAAAGAGTAGGCACTCAACACAGTCATTCAACAATTATGACTATTCACTAAGAGTCTATTACGTGCTACTTTTGATTGCTGGAGACAGAGTGGTTAAAGAAGATAGACAGAGATCCCTGACTTCGTGAACATTATAATGAAGGAGACTCATTAGTGTTGCCAAAAATAAAGCAAGCAAGCGAGAGAGCAAATAAGCAAAATAAGGGATAAAAAAGTGACAAGGGTTGTTGTTGTAGATGGATAGTCAGGGAAGACCTCCCTCAACAGGTGTCTCTGGAGTAGGACTTACATGTAGTGACACAGCGAGTTACTATGGCTAACTTATTACACACTGAGGGCCAAAGAAGGGGAGAAAAGGAAAATGAAAAGTAGCAAGAGAACGGGGAGCAGCGTCTCCCAGGTGCTGGCCACTTTATGGACACATTAATAACTTTGTGAAAGAGATTATCTTTATTTTATAATGTGAAAACTGAAGCTCAAATCTGTCTAGAATCACAAATAAATGGTGAAATTAGGATCGAAGTCAGAATTGTCAGGTTCCAAGGACCATGCTTGTTCTACAACATTATTCTACAAGCAAAAGTAGCAAAGGAAACTGCTGTTTGAACAGAAAGAAAGGGACAGGGACAGGGGAGAGGATGGTATAATTGGCTGAATGTTTAAAATGAGATAATGGGAAAAATAAATAACGGTAAATCCCAGGGTTTTGAGCACATTTGACTTTGACAATAAGGTAGTAAATAAACAGATAAATCGGTAGGATTTTGATTTTGAGCAAAAAAATGACAAGATTTTAGGTATGCCAAGTTTGAGATATTCAATCATATCCTCCTGTATCTTACTGATTTGGAAAGTTATTGATTAAATTACTAAGATAAAATTTTAAAGGAGAAATTCAATTCATGTTATTTGGAATGCTCATCTATGTGAAAATATTCAGTAATACTTAGAACCATGAAAAACTGAGAGAGTATGCCAAGGTCAGAAAGATCTGGGAGTCATCTACATAAGTACCAGCTGAAGAAACTGGAGGAGCAAGTGATATTGCTGAGGAACATACAGAGGAGGCAGAGTGAAAGGGAGAATGCTGGAAGCCGTGCAGGTTGGGAAGAAAGCAGAAAGGATGGTTAAGGAGATAAAATACCGAACAGTGTCCAATACTGTGTCAACAACCCAAAGGCAAACTTCAGTTGGAAGGGGAAGGGGATATATATGGAATTTGACAGGGAGAGAAAAAAGAAGCACAACGAGGTTGAAGGTAGAGGGTATGAGTTAGTACTTAGCTGTCCAATCCAACTTACTGATCCTCCCTGGCCAGCTGCTGTAATAGTCCAAGAGCAGGAGAAGAGACAGATATCTGATATACGATATAGCTTGACATGCATAGTACTGTTTGGAATACTGATGAAAGAGTGGGTGGACATCAGCAATACACCAGACAGTGAGGGCCTCAGCACAGCAAGGGAGCCTGTGACAGAGTGTCCCTGGCAAGGGTACTGCTGTCAGAGCAGAAGGTGAGGAGTCTCTAATGGAGTGGCTGGGAGGACACCAGCGAACGACCAGATGGCGAGGGGCCCACGTGCAGAGGCTGAAGAGTAAAGCCAAAAGACAGATGATGGACCTGGAGAGCAGTGACTGGGGCAGAAAATAGAAGTCATGAGGAAGACAGAGAGCAGATAGGCAAGCGTGATATTCAAAGTATTTCATAACTGACTTGGAAGAGGCTCTGATAAATATGAACTGACACAGGCCATATTGATGGAGCAGTCTCCTGCTGTTGCTATATTGTGGGTCACTAGAGGAAGAAAATAGTGTTTGTGAGGCCTGTAAGGTTTGACCAAATGCTAATGGGTGGCTGAAGTAGAATAAAAATAAAGTTAACAGAGTGAGAGATTTAAGTCTCTGTACATCAGAAGAGCCTTGCATATGAAGCAGCCAGGGAGTAGACAGGTGGTAGGCACAAATAAGAGTCAGCCATACTGACTAAGCAGAGTCTGTATATTCATCATTTTAAATATGGTTTAAAACTAAATTGTGCATAAAGCTAACTGAAGTTTATAGATTATACAAAGACAATTCAGCAAATTCTATACATCACACACTGAACAAAATACCTTTTCTTCCATCTCGTAATCCACTCCAAATATAGGATTGGCAGAATAGACTTTGTGAAGTGAGTTGATCTCCTTAACTGATTCTTGTAGTTTTTCCACAGGATCTATTTTAAAGCCAAGAACATATCCTCCACTCTATAGGAAAAAATAATGAAAAAACAGAAAACAAGTCTGAGGAATCATATTTACAACATATGATAAACTACGGTTCTAATTGTTCTTATTTCAGAACATAATATGTAAGCTAATTTTTTTAATCCAGCATACACAAAAATAGAAGAGTACAATAACTGTCCATGTAGCTATCATTCAGCTTCAAAAAGTAACAACATATTGCCAACTCTGTTCCATCTTTAACTCTCCCATCCCCCAAATCTCCTCCCCTTACCCACTCAGAATTATTTTGAAGTATCCAGATATCACATAAATTCATCTGTAAATATCAAAGGTAATATTTCAAGATTAAAAAATACACTACTGTATATTATCAAGGTCAAGGGAATTAAGTTTTTCCTGAGCTCGACCTTGAAAATGAATAGACTATATATTAAAAGACAAAAGGGAATGGCATACCTGTTGTTGGAGAAAAAGTATTTAAAAAATTAAATACCCATATGGTGATGGTTGAGAGCAATTTGCTCTGGGGTGAGAGTATATGTTTTGGGGCTCAAATCCTGGTTTTACAACAAACTTCCTAACTGTGTGATGTTGGGAGATTTTTTTTTTTCTGCTGTGCCACGAGGCTTGCAGGCTCTTAGTTCCCTGACCAGAGACTGAACCCAGGTCATGGCAGTATAAGAGTGCTGACTCTTAACCACTGAACTGCTGGGGAATTCCCATTTAAGCTTTAATTTTCTAACCTTCATGTTGTTGTGACTATAGTATACACTCAATAAATGGCAGCTACCAATCTATAGGCCAGGGGAAAGGAGCAGACATTCCTGTTTAAATTTAGAATTCAGAAGAGAAACACCTCTTTCAAAAAATTTGTAACAATAAATTACGCCTGGCATAAGGGGGCACAGCAGTTTCTAACTAGATGCAGCATAACCTGTGTTTGGTAGTATAAAATCTCAAATGGGATGTGTGTATCTGTGTATACCTCTGCTGCTTAGTATTGTGAATCAGTCAGACCTAGAAGCAAAAGCTAGCTCTACCGCCTACTACTTATGAGACCGTGGACAAGGCTCCTAACTTCTCCAAGCCTCAGTTTCCTTGACTGTAAAATGGGGAGAAACTTTTTCATAGGGTTGTATAAAGACTGAGATAATGTCATGACCATAACCATAATTAATATGTCTGCCCAATAAAGAAACATAAGCAGGATTTTTTCCATGGGAACAATTAACCTCATGTTACAGCTAATATTCTTCTTGGATATAAACTGGTTACTATATAAATAAAACTGAAAATATAGACTGTCATACAGTTTTTAAAATCTATTAAAGATTAATAAAAATATAAAACATCTTACCTGCTGAGAGCTTTCTATGACAAGAGCTAAACCAAATTTTGAATCTCTAATCTTTATTGACCGCTAGATGTAAAATGAAAAAGAAAAAAAATATTTGTTTTTAATCCGACAGTAGTGACGTTTTAACAGTAGTTTTCCAACTTTTACGCAGTAACTACTTTTCATAGTCTGAAAAACAGAATTCTTCCCTTTTCTTTTTCCTCACACTCCCATGGAGATCAAGTAAATAAAAATTCTCTTACTGAAAATAGGCAACAAATCTGTAAGGTAATACAAAGACAATGCTGCTGAAATATGCACAAAATTCTGACTTAAATGTTCCCTGCTTCAGGGAGTCCACAACTTCCCTGAATATTTTAAACCAAAGACCAACAATCCTTTAGTTATGGAGAGCCAGTGTCTTTGGTGGTTAGTTTTTTAAAGTCACATGTGCCTTCTGTTTCTTATATCATAGATGGCTAAATTCTGAAAGAACCCCCATTCCATTTACTGAAGAAAAAAACAAAGTATGGGTATTCATCACTGGGCATCAAGGAAGCCTGGGATAGGTCAAATGTTAAGTGTGACATGAGGATGAAACTTGGCTAGCAGAGGAGCAGTGACACCAGTGACCTGGAAGAAGGGCAGAGGGATAGAAGCATAATGACATGCAGGACCTGTAGAAAGTGACACAAAAGGTACTCACGGGTAGGGTTAGAGAGAACCATGGAGAATCTAGCATTATGACCCGCAGACCAAAGGCCCTCGAAGGATAGTGTTTGTGGTAGGTGATGGGGTTATCGTATACCCAGAAAGATGGGTACTGTAAGGTGAGAAAGAAAAAGAGAGAGACAGACAGACTAAATGGTAATTGTAATGAAAACCTGGCCTTCCATTTAGATTACTTCATACCCTGCCAGGCGTATACACAGTCCTGGTTAAGAACCATAGAACTGTGGCATCCTGGTTATGAACAGCCAATGTAACCAGGTGACTGAGGTTGACAGAGGCTGTCAAGAAAGAAACTGGCAAGAAGATATGTGTGTGTGTGTGTATATATATATACATCTATAGGAATGGAAAAATCATAGCTTTGACTAGACGGACCTTTGCTGGCAAAGTAATGTCTCTGCTTTTTAATATGTTGTCTAGGTTGGTTATAGCATAAAGAAAGCTGAGCGCTGAAGAATTGACACTTTTGAACTGTGGTGCTGGAGAATACTCTTGAGAGTCTCTTGGACTGCAAGATCCAAGCAGTTAGTCCTAAAGGAAATCAGTCCTGAATATTCACTGGAAGGACTGATGCTAAAGCTGAAACTCTAATACTTTAGCCACCTGATGTGAAGAACTGACTCAATGGAAAAGGCCCTGATGTTGGGAAAGATTGAAGGCAGAAGGAGAAGGGGATGACAGAGGATGAGATGGTTGGATGCCATCACCAACTCGATGGATATGAGTTTGAGTAAGCTCTGGGAGTTGGTGATGGACAGGGAAGCCTGGCATGCTGCGGTCCATGGGGTCGCAAAGGGTCGGACACGAATGAGCAATTGAACTGACAGGCGTGGAGTCAGGACAATAGCTGAGGCACAGAGCTGAAGTTAGAAAAGGATTGCCTCAGTGACAGACTGGCAGTATCAGATTGCAAGTTCTTTAGGCCAGGCTGAATTCACTCCAGAGTCCATATTTGGCAACTGTATTCTTAAAAAAACAAAAAACAAAAAGTACACTACTTAAAGAACAGAAAGCACAGGTTGTTTACTACTCAGTAATTAATTTTTCAGCATAATAGAGGCTGAGCAAGCTATAGCATATGTAAATGCAATGTAAAACAGCAATGAACAATACTAACATTAATTATATCAAATGCCTGTGTAGACTCACATTTTCCTAGCTATGGTGTAAATTCTTATATTTCTTTAGATGACCAGAAATAATTTTCTTCCTATCAGATCCTACATTTTTTTGTTTAATGTACTGCTTTTCTCCATCAGACTGGAAGCTCCTTAAAGGCAGAAACTGTGTACTAGTTCATGACTTTCATTACTGAGCACAGGGTAAGTGCTCACTATTTGGCAAATCAATGATCAGATACTTTAAAGTAATTCACATATAAAACAACTTACCAAAAGATAGGCTTGGGAATATTTTGCAAATAATTAATTATCTTTCTTACAGATCAAGAAATCTTTCTTAAAAATAAAACTTTCCAGGTATCACATACATTACATCTAATACTCAATAAACATTTATTAATGAAACTGTTTAGTCTTAAGACTACTTATATTTTACAATAAGGGTGATCATCACAGGACAACCTTACAGGATTTTTATTAACTATTTTTATGTTTCATCTAATTTGCACTAGGATCTGATGAGCAGTTTTTTAAATATATAAAATGAAATCCTTCAGCTTTTTGGAGTTTACGATTTGTTTCACTGAATCACACACTTACCATTAAAGCAGTACAGAGTTAAAAGAATCACTTTTATCCACTCCCAAAACAAACTGATCTCAGATGTAAATAGTTCTTATTCTAAATTCTAACAGCTTTAATTTAAGCTAAAATCATTATCAATAAAAGCCATCTTGATTCCTTTCACCAAACCTGTGGTATGAATCCAACTTATACTACAGGCTGTATCTGAATACAATAAAAACACTTCATTCACAGAATCAATGAATCTATTCTGTCTTTAAAAGGGTTTGAGCGGAAAGTAGCAAGCCATAAAGTGTGTGAGTCAGTGAGCCATGCCAAAGAACACTATATATTGGGTTGGCCAAAAAGGTTGTTCAAGTTTTTCTATTAGCTGCCCTGGAAAGTACTTTGAATAAGATCTAAGAAAAATCACCTTAATCTGTGTGGTAATTATTTAATATTAAAAATTTATTGAGGTATACTTAATTTACAAGGTTGTGCCAATTTCAGGTACACAGCAAAGTGAATCTGCCATACAAATACATATACCCACTCTTCTCCAGATTCCCTTCCCATATAGACCATTACAGAGTACTGAGTAGAGGTGTCTGTACTATAGAGTAGGTCCTTATTTACTTTATATACACTGGGGGCTTCCCTGATAGCTCAGTTGGTAAAAGAATCTACCTGAAATGCAGGAGACCCTGGTTCAATTCCTGGGTTGGGAAGATCTGCTGGAGAAGGAATAGGCTATTTGCTGCAGTATTCTTGGGCTTCCTTTGTGGCTCAGCTGGTAAAGAATCCACCTGCAATGTGGGCGACCTGGGTTCGATCCCTGGGTTGGGAAAATCACCTGGAGAAGGGCAAAGCTACCCACTCCAGTATTCTGGCCTGGAGAATTCCATGGACTATATAGTCAATGGGGTCACAGAGTTGGACACAACTGAGCAACTTTCACTTCACTTCATATACATTACTGTGCATGTGTCAATCCCAACTTTGCAATTTATCCTTCCCCCTTACCTTCCAATAACCGTAAGTTTATTTTCTGCATCTGTGCTATCTAAATTTTTAGAATCCAGTATGTGCATGCATGCTCAGTTGCTAAGTCGTGTCCAACTCTTACAATCCTGTGGACTGTAGCCCACTAGGCTCCTCTGTCCAGGGGATTTTCCAGGCAAGAATATTGGAGTGGGTAGCCATTTCCTTCTCCAGGGGATCTTCCCGACCAAGGGGTTAATCTACGCCTCCTGCATTGGCAGGTGGATTCTTTACCACTGAGCCACCTGGGAAGCCCAGAATCCAGTATATTTTTCTCTTAATGAAAAGAGAAATGTAAGCTGATAATGGTGCTGTTTCCCTTGATTGTAAATACAATTGGGTCTTTTCTGATTATCAACATTTAAAAAGTATGCTCTCAGCTAAACTGCTGTCACTTAAAAAGGGGAAGAAAGAACTCATCTAATCCCCAAAGTCCTGTTAACTGTTGAATAGAAATTATTTATTCTACATTAAAATAAGGTAATCGAAATGCATGCACTTACAATTTGCAGATATGGTATACTGACGTTAAAACTGTCATTCATATTTGCATGCCACACAATTCTCACATTGGTAATAAAAAAGGTTCCTAAATTTCCCTGTAAAGGAGAATGATGAGAGGGACATCAGTGATCATGTCTGAATACTTACTCTTTATTTTCTAAATATGAGAATAATTCTGATTATCATAGCAGCATAAAATACCAGAATTGAGCATTATGAGGAGTTACTCAGATGTGGAGCTGTCTATATCCTATAACATATTTATCATAGTCCACAACTAGAACTCAAGTGAGCAAAGCTTACTCACAGTTAAAGCTTATGATTCCATGTTTAGCAAGAGCTCTTCAATCACAATGTTTTACCACAGTGGTTATCAGCTGAAACTAGGCTATAACACCCATGAAGGCTGGAAACTGTTCTTAGTAAGAGACAATTTTTTTCTAGAAACTGATTTGTTTCTTGTTCCAACTATTAGTTGCTTATATGTTTCATCTGGTTATAATTTCAAGAGGAAATGAAAAGTTACAATAATGGATGTAGGAGTCACCAAGTGAGTTAACAAACATGTTTAATTCCATAAAGACTGGATTAAAAGGCTTCCATGACAGTCCATCCTATGACTCTCCTCAATCAGCCCGTTATGCTGTGGAGGGTAGTGTACTAAGGGAGAAAGAGCGAGACTGTGGGATAAACTAGCTGTGGAAGTCTCCTAAGTCTTTAGGGCCTAAATTTTTCATCTGTAAGTGAATAATAAGAGACTGGACTAGATGATCCTCTAAGGTCCATTTAAGCTCTAAAGTTTACATAAAACAACTATTGCTAAAAAGAGTATAAGAATATGAAAATCAGAGTATTATTTATATCAAGTGATATAATGCTAATATTAAGAGTTAAATAAATATACAAACCCAATCATAAATGGAAAAATGATTACCAAAGAAAGCACTACCCCAAAAGGTTTGTTAGTTCTTTGCATGGTACCTGATCACTTGATAAATTCCATACTCCATTGATTTTATTATATACATTTTCTTGTGGTAATAATCTTAGTTGCTTATTTTGAATTAGAGCACTTCTCAATTTAAAATCACGATACATTTTAGAAGTTTCATATGCTCTATAAAAAAAGAATAAAAGATTAATTAAAACTGAAAATGTGGTCTTCGTAGATTATGTCTATTTATCTACAAAAATACACATTTGTACATCACTCAAATAGCTATTAAGGTAAGTTTAAAAAATTGCTTTTGGTTGATAAGTTTTGGTGATTATAGTCTTTTGTACTATATTTGTCATTTCAGTGTAGTATTTACAAATTTTATCTCAGTAACCTAAATTTGAGATGTCTAATAGTATGGCACAAATGAGAAGAAGCAAATTTTTTCTTTAAGCTGAAAAACAATGCTTGTAAAAGTAGACATGAATATTAATTTGTCTATCAAAAAGCTTCCCTTCATTTCTCTGTTTTAGGTAAAAGCACAATTATTCTCTTAACATAAACAGGAGTACAATTACTTTTCCACTGAAACCTGAAAATTTATGCCCACATCTACCTATATACAGAAAATTAGAATGAATCTGTACCAACTCCAAAAGGAACTCTGAGAGTATATATCTGTGTGTGTTTGCATAATAAATTCCTAGACTTTTTCTTTCTGTGTTTCCCTACTGATAAATAATAAAAACAGAAGAAAATTCTGATTAACTTTTGGTTAATTCTAACTCCTCAAAATACAGGCTAATTTACCCTTTTATCAAAGCTAAAGTGTTTTCCTGGCCTGAACAACTTTAAATGTCATTTATATAAGTTATAACATGTATTATTAAACTAATCAGTGTTACTTTAATCTTCTAATATATGAATTATGAAAGAGGAGAATTTTAGCATTTGCCCATAAATCTTAATTTCCTTTAAGACTATAAACATCAATATTTAACCAGTGGAAAAAATGGAAATTGTTTATCTATAAATTGTTTCGGGGAAACACCCAACATTTTTATACTATTAAGAAAAAGGAGCTTCCTGCCTCCCTTCATACTCCATTTCATGTTATTTCTCTAAGTGAAATAAAGAGATATGAATCAGGTATGTGCTTAAGAGAACTAAAAAAAACATGCTTTCACACAAAAACTTGTATATGCATGTTCATAGAAGCATTATTCCTAATAGCTAAGAAGTGGAAACAACCCAAATGTCCATCAGCTAATGAGTGGATAAACAAAACATGTGTCCATAGAATGGAATCTTATTCCGCTATAAAAAGGAGAGATGTACTGATACATGACACAGCATGCAGCATGTCTAAAGACATCACATAAGTGAAAGGAGTCAGACATAGAACGCCACTATGCTATGTGATTCCATTTATATGAAATGCCCAGAATAGGCAATCCACAGAGACAGAAAGTAAACCAGTGGCTGCCAAGAGCCACAGGGAGGAAGGGATGGGGAGTGACTACTATGAGCGTTTCTTTTGGGGGTACTGAAAATATTCTGGAATTGAGTAGTGGTGAATATACTAACATTACTAAATTGTAAACTTTAAAATGGTAAATTTCATGTTATGTGAATTATATCTCCAAGAAAATCAAACCATTATACAGATTAAGTCATCAACAAAATTTTAAAAAATAACTAGGAAACTAATAAATTTGTAATACACATAACAGTAAAATTAAGAAATTTACAACAGAAAACTATATACATAGCCAAAGAGTATGAAAAATTTCAACATCACTAGTAATAAAAGGAATTCAAATTAAAACAGTATATATGTATGTGTGTATGTGTGTGTGTATATATACATATATGCACACATACACATACTATATATCTGCATGAAAAAAAAAATCTTGTGTGTATATACTTTTTTTCTCCTGGCCTGGCATCTTAGCCAAACTTTTAAGAAAACCACACTAATTAGGGCTGGTTAAAAAAAAAAAAAAAGAGCTGAAGTAGTAAAGAAGAGAATAGCTAAACAAAAACCTAAAACTCTTTAGAGAAATCACCCAATCATGCCTTCTACTGTTAGAAAAATAATCTTAATTCCTTAATTGAATTATTCAACTTACCAAGATAATTTTGAATAATCTTAATTTGATGAATTAAGTGGAATGAATTCTCTGTTTCATTTTTTAACTATCTTGGTAGCTAATTTAACAGACTCTTCAGCAGTTTTATGTGTTTTATAAATAACTTCAAAGTGAAAGTGAAAGTTGCTTAGTTGTGTCTGACTCTTTGCGACCCCATGGACTTTAAGTCCATGGAATTCTCCAGGCCAAAATACTGGAGTGGGTAACCTGTTCCCTTCTCCAAGGGACCTTCCCAACCCAGGGACTGAACCCAGGTCTCCCATGTTGCAGGCAGATTCTTTACCAGCTGAGCCACCAGGAAAGACCTTCAAAGTGTTTATTAAACAGTAATGCAACGTGTTCTATGTATCTTTGGGAAGTGTGCAATAGATCTTGGAGGAAGGCAGCACCATATGTCAAAATTTTATCCTCTAAACCTTTATATCATAAAATTACCTTAAAAATCAATAATCTATCAAGTATTACCATACCTGTGTACTGCAATCAGAGAAGTATAAAGTCTGGGACTTCCAGGAACCAAATTCGTAAATATAAACTCAAAACGAGTACTGTTACATTTTGTTAGTACATAAAGAGCTTCAGTTTGGCCTCGTAATTTCTGTAAGGACAAATTTTAAGAGCAATTTCTTATTTACAGTGAAAACAAACATCAACCTCAGATATCTACTGTTTCCTCACTATATATATTTCAATAAGATTTTTCTGACTTACAGAATTAGCAGTCCTGGTTGTAATATTCAATATGCAGTTGTAACCAATAGCTAAAATTCAAAAGTAAAGAATTTAAAGAACATGATACAATGAACTAAGGGGAAAAAACATATATATATACACAGAACTCTAAGCTTAAAAAATCAAATATATATAAAAACACAACTTTAAAAAATTTAAGGAATACCTACAAATAAGTTAAATAATTAAAAGAAATATAAAGCTAATTCTGCCTCTTTTGAACAAACAAAAATAAAGTCTAGCTGGA
This sequence comes from Oreotragus oreotragus, assembly GCA_006410675.1. Lineage (NCBI taxonomy): Eukaryota > Metazoa > Chordata > Mammalia > Artiodactyla > Bovidae > Oreotragus > Oreotragus oreotragus. The sequence goes on along the minus strand of SJYX01007759.1, from coordinate 46,812 downwards.
TAATCTACAATAGTTTAAAAAACAACATTTAACACAATGAAAGGTTGTACTTTTTATTAGAATTAGATCTCCCTTGAAACAGGTTATAGAAAATTTCAAAGTAAAGGAAAAAACAAAACCAAAAATCATTGTAAAAGCATTAATCTTATAAGCATCCAAGAGACAAAACGGATAGATTGAAAAAGCATTTCTTTTGCACTATCATGCAGTCTGTAATTAGTCTAGGATTTCTTAAGTTTTTATCAATCAAAACTTTTCACATATTTCATGGTATAGCTTTTTTTTTTTTTGGTTTTAAGAGGCACTGTGCAAGCTGATGTGACAAATTACTTTTTCTTGCATGCTTTCTAACAAAATACTTACAAAGATTGACTCTGGGTAATGCCAAAGAGTGCCAGATAATTCTTAAATTTGTTACTAAGAGTCTACCTAAAAGCAAACAAACAGAACATCAGGTTACCTTACCTAAGGACCCACTTTTGCAGTACTAAATGAGATGGACACGAAACTTCTGGCCCAGCAACAACAGCAATACTTGTAGATGTTTTTCACACATTTATTAATTGAAAATATTGATTGAAAAAAATTTAAAAAAAATGAATAAAAAAAAAGAAAATATTGATTGAGCATATAGATTCTAGGTAAGGTATACAATATGTGATTTAGAATCCCAGAGAAACAAAATCTGACAGTTGACAGAAAAAAATACAGGTATTCACTGCCAACAGTTTGGTTTGACTCAACTGATAAACAAGAAAAATTTGTACTTTTCTTTTTCTCGATAGAAGCTGTTCCGGAGGTCCTAGCAGGTCATATGCGTCCAACTGAGTATGTGTGAGAGACAGTATAATTACTAAGCCATTCAGTGAAATTACATTTCTCAAAGAACTCTCATATACACATGAATCCCTGCCATACGAGTGCTCTCTTAGCAGTTCTCATTTAAATGAGCCTTTTTTTTCCTATGAACAAATTTTTTCCCTATATGAAGTTATAGTTAGGCTGAAGTCTGTTAAAGGCTTATGCTTTTCATCTTTAGCCTCAAATTGATGTTCTTACACTGAAATATGGGCTTCCCTGGTGGCTCAGAGGTTAAAGCGTCTGCCTGCAATGCGGGAGACCTGGGTTCGATCCCTGGGTTGGGAAGACTCCCCTGGAGAAGGAAATGGCAACCCACTCCAGTATTCTTGCCTGGAGAATCCCATGGACGGAGGAGCCTGGTGGGCTACAGTCCACGGGTTCGCAAAGAGTCGGACACGACTGAGCGATTTCACTCACTTCACTCACACTGAAATATGCACAAAGTTAGATAAGCTTCATTTCTCAAAGTATATCCTATAGAACAGTAGTCCCTATAGATGCCCCAAGGCAAAAAAAAAAAAATCAAGTAAATCTATGCATGGTAAACTATATGTCTTAGAAATATATAATACCATTGTGTGTGTGTTATGTTGCTTCAGTCGTGTCTGACTCTTTGCAACCCTATGGACGGTAGCCTACCAGGCTCCTGTCCATGGGATTCTCTAGGCAAGAATACTGGAGTGGGTTGCCATGCCCTCCTCCAGGGGATCTCCCCAACCCAGGAATCGAACCCACACCTCTTAGGTCTCCTGTACTGGCAGGCAGGTTCACCGCAACAGAGGATGCGATGGTTAGATGTCATCACCAACTCAATGCACGTGNCATTTTTTGATTGGGTCGTTTATTTTTCTGGAATTGAGCTGTATAAGTTGCTTGTATATTTTTGAGATTAGTTGTTTGTCAGTTGCTTCATTTGCTATTATTTTCTCCCATTCAGAGGGTTGTCTTTTCACCTTGCTTATAGTTTCCTTTGTTGTGCCCTCATTTTCTGAGGCACCAAAACTGCCCCCTCCTCCAGGAAGCCTCCCCTAGCTTCCCCAGCCCTGGATGCCCCCCTTCTACTCGGACCAACCTTCTTCTCTCCTTGGGGTCACTACACCTTCAGGGACCCGTGTCACTCTCCAGTTGAGCTTTCCTGCCTCTTACTTTCACACCTACTGGTCTTTCTTCCTGGAATGTCTTCTCATCCCCTGAAAAAAGCTTTCTTATCCGTCAAATATGGATCTCAAATGCCAGCTCTTCCAGGAATCCCTCCAGGATTTCTCTGACTGGAGTTGATACCAGCCTTCCCTTTCAGTCACTGCACTCCCTCTGTGCTGACCTTGGGCCTGGGTGGTGGGTGGGGGTGGGCAGCCATGGGCACCCCGCCCTGGAAACTCAGCCCAGAGCCCTCCACCTGCCCCATTGCCCTGGTCTCTGGTCCTTGTGGGGGACCCAGGAGCAGAAGTGGGTTGGCCCTTAAGGCAAACACAGCAAGTGCATACTAAGGGCTTGCTGCGGTAAGTTCATTCAACCGATTATTTCCTGAGCACCCTCTCTGTGTCGGACAGAGTCACATGGCTGCCCTTGGGGGCCCTTTTCCGTCCCCCAGCACACGTGGAGCAGCTAGAACAGTAGGGTCCCTGGCAAGGGGCACACCTGCCAGCCGCCTTGGAGCCGAGTGGCCCCAGAGCCCAGCTCCGCTCATACCCCTAACCTGCCGAGGGGCCTTGGGTAGCTCGTGCCCTCTGTGACATGGAGACAGCAGGGGTGGCTGCCCGGGAGAGCCGAGAGAGGGGACAAGTATGGCAGCTCTGGGTGGCATCACTCACTCTCATCCTTCTCCAAGGACCCTAAGTGCCCCTCGCTGGGGGGTGGGGGGGGTGGGACCAGTCCCCAGGAGAGAGCTTGCAGGCGCTCTGGGGTACCAAGCTGGCAGAGAGGGGTCTCGCAGCCTGACTGAGTGCCCAGAGGTACAGCAGTCTCTCTGGCAACCTTCTGAGTCTGCCAGAGAGGCTGGGGGCAGGGGAGGGCAGTGCCCAGATTTATCCACCAATCCCGCAGGCTCCTGGCCCTGGAGCTCCTTATCTGCCCGGCCCAGCATGGGGTGGGGGGGGAGCAGTGGTGGTGGCTGGGCCTGCCGGGGCGGGACGCCGCCTGGGAACTGGACGCAGCTGGGAGCCCCACCAGGTGGGCGACAGCCGCTGAGGTCCCCGAGCGTCCCCGCGGGCTGTGGCCGGCTGCCTGCCCATCTCCCGCACCATGTCGGACGGCGAGGGCCCCTCAGCTGGTGAGTGGCAGCGCTATATTTACCCACCGCGGCTCCGGTTGCAGAGCCAAGGCCACTGGTCACCGAGGACGCGGCCCCCCCACCCCCCACAGCAGCCTGCAGGCAGCTGCGGGGCTGGACCCCCTTCCTGGAGCCCAGTGCCTGGGGCGGGGGTGGGGTGGCTGTGCGTATGGTGGGAGGTGCGTGACTCTCAAAGCTGAGTAGTGCCGCAGCCTGGCTTCCCTGTGGGGCGAGAGCAGGAAGCTGTTTCTGCCGCAGACCCTCCTGACTATCATCTGGGCCGCGGAGCTGACCCACCCGTGGCGCAGGGGCCCTGGCTGCCGTTGGACCCTGGGTGGGCACAGGGTGCGGCTCCTGGAACCACGTGCAAATGAGTGTGTGTATAAACATTTACTTGGTGATGGGGGACAGGGGAGCGCACAGCTTCCATTAGACCTCCCAGGGATCTGAGACCAGGAAGTTCTGAGCTGCTGGTCTGCCTACACAAGACAGACCCCTTCACCCAGGGGTGCCCAAACCCTCTAGGTTGGAAATGGCCAGGGGAGGCGGAGGGGTGGTCAGACAGGGGGGTCTGCCCACATGCCCTCTGGCCTGCCCGAGGCGAGGGGCTACCGTGGGGGCTGGCTGCCCGTGTCCCTGGCTGGTGGCCCTGGCTCCATCCAGCTGAAGACGAGCTCTGATGTGGACATCACCCTGAACCTGCCTGGGGTGGGGTAGGGTTGGGTGGGGGGCGGCTGGGGACGGCTTAATTCAGGGAACTTTTCGGGGACTCTGGAGTCAGGCTGCCCAAGTTCCGATTCCTGCTCCTTCACTTCCAAGTTGGACCACCTTGGGCGAGTGGCTGAACGGCCCGGAGCCTCAGTGGCTCCAGGTGAGGAAGGAGGCAGTGAAAACGAACCCCCAGGTGGCTGTGAAGATTGACAGCGAGGATGCATGCAAGCGTCTGCAGGTGTGCGGTGAGCGCTTAGCGGTGTCTTTGTGGGAACGGCAAGTAGGAGGTCCCGGGCTGGCGCCAGAAGCTCTCGGGTCTGGGCAGCCCTGCCGGGCCCCCTCCGGCCGCACCTCATTGCCTTAGCCATGACTGTGGCCCACGGATTCCTTACCTGTCAAACGCCACCATGGAGAATCTGGACACATCAGACTGACGGAGAGAGAGCCTCGGGGTGAGCTGGGGGCAACAGTGTGAGACCCCACCCTGCACGGTGTCTGCCGGACGGTTCCCCGCCTGGGCCTGGCCGGGTCAGGCATGGAACAGAGTGTGTGTGTGTGTGTGTTTGGGGAGGGGGATACCAACAAAGCTGGCCTGACCTCACCCTCTTCTGCTGGGTGCCAGTGGCACGGTCTGCCAGGAATTGTCCGCCGTGGTTGTAAAGGAGCCGGCGTGGGGCAGGGGGGACAGGGGGTGCAGACAGGCCCTTTTCTGGCTGGCTCTGCCCACACCTGACACCAACCCGGAATAGCTCTCTCCCTCCGCCGGGGACATGGCCCTGCTTTTAGCAGCTTGTAAAGCCACCCTGCTGTGCGGATGGGTATTTCAGGAAGCCCAGGACAATATTAACCCATCAGGGTGATGGTATAGGTACTGAGCATGTGTGTGTGTGTGTGGCCTGGAGCCTGGGGGCAGACGGCCTTCCCTGTGAGGGTTGGGAGAAGGTCTGCTGGATTGGAGGCTGGCGGGCAGCATCCTTGCCCTGCCCACCCTGGCTGGGCCGGTGACTCCTGGCTTCCCGCCTGTAGGGTACTGTGTGACCGTCTTTGCTGTCTGATGTGGTTGTGATCACTTCAGGTTGGCAGGAGTAAAGACAGCTCCTGGGTGCAGGGATGCATGCTTGCTTATGGCAGAGGTAGGGGTCGGGGTGGGAGTGGAATCTCCTAGGGTGTGTCATCTGCAATTCCAGTCTTCCTCGGATTCCTTCTGTGCAGCAGCGACTGGGCCAGGCAGGCTGCTGTGAAATATTTCCACCTGTTCTCAGTAACCAGTCTCTGTGCCCGTGTGGACAGCAGGAAGAGTTCTCAGCTCTGTGCCCACAATCTGTGTGACCTTGGCCAGATTACTCAAGGGCGCGGAACCTCAGTTTCCTCATCTGTTAAATGGGGACAATAATAGGCTATCAGCGCTTTAAGTTCCAGGGAGAATTAAGTGACCAAGAGCATGCAGCACGCTGAGAATCACGCCAGGCTTATTGTCAGCTGTTGTTTTTATTATTCAACCAGTCGATGAGCTGTGACCCAAAAAAGGAAGCAAAGGGACCAAGCTGTCTCCTGCGTCTTGCGTCCCAGCCGTTGTGGACGCGCCGTCTGTTTAATCCCTGGAGATCAGTGGCGTGGACTTCACTGTATAACTAAGGAAACCAAAGCTCAGAGAGACAAACAGACTTGCCCAAAGTTACCCAGCTGGTCAGTGGTAGAGCTGGGCTTCAGACCCAGCTTCCTAGGCCCTGTCTGTGCAGAGCTCAGGTCGGATGCCTTTTCTAGGAAATCCCGCCCTGCTCCCCTGGGGGTGGGGGAGCTGGCCATCTTGCAGGACTTTTCGGCTCTCCTCTGAGCAGTGGCCCTTCTTGTCTGGGAGGCTGAAGCCCAACATTGCCTCCGATGATTCGGAGCCTGTCAAAAATTGTGGTACCCTGCTGGGGTTGTCAGCACGATTCCCCAGCCCAGGAGCGCAGTGGCAGGTGGCCCGCTCCAGGATTTATGGCCCTGAGCCTGGGCAGGGGAGCCCGGAGGCTAAGCTTACCAGGAGTCAGCATCATATTTATAGCAGGAGCTCGCCTGCACCGAGAACTGCCATCCTGTCACCGGGTCCAGTGAAGGGGCTTCCCCTAAAGTCGCCTGGCTTCCAGACTTGGCTCTGCCCCTTGGCGACACGGAGGGCTGCATGGGTCACTTCCGCCCTGCGGCCCAGCTTCCTCATCCGTACAGTGGGGCCTTGCCACGTCCCTCACTGGAGACGGTGTGTGTGGGTGCCACCACGGGCCTGGGTAGAGGGGCTTCTCACATCCTGGGTCTGCTGCTTGGCTTTCCCTGCCTCTGAGCTTGCGGTACCTCTGACCTCGCAGCTCTGGAGCTCCACAGGAAGAGTCCAGCCCCTGTGCCGTCCAATCCTCCCGTGTTTGGGAAAGTTTCCAGCAAAGCAGCTTTCTAATTCCAACCACCGAAGAACAGGCCACTGGATTTGCAGCAGAGCGCCCGAATGTAGGTGCATCAGAGCCCGGGGCTTGACTCCCTGCTCTGCCGTTCCCTGGCTCTGGTTTTGGGCAAATCAGTTAGCCTCTCTGAGCCTCAGTAACGGCTGGACATTTGTCCTGTCCTGGAGGGTGTGGGAAGGATGGACACCCCTAACCCGAGGAAGTGCTCAGCCAGTAAAGTGACCTTCTTCCCCCTCCTGTAAAACCCTCCATCAATCCCACTGCCTGCCCACCCCCACCCCCACCCCTGGGGGCTGCAGTCACACTGTTTGCAGAGCGGGAAGTGGTTTTTCTGGGGCAGGTGGTGGCTGAAGTTGGGGTGGCCACCCCGTTTCTCACTCAGCTCCTGGCACCCCAGAGACAGCCTGCCCAAGCTTCCTGCTCCCAGTCGTCATGGCGGGCGCCCTGCCAGGGCGCGGGGAGCCCCCACCTCCCTCCGAGTTACCAGCTGCGGTTTGCTCTCCTCTGTGGTCGCCGACCGGCCTCAGGGCCGGGGTCTGTGCCGAGCAGCCCCACGAGGAGATAAAATCACACTGCTGTTACTATTCAGGCCCCGCTCTTGGAGAGGAAGGGTCTTCTCCCAGGAGAGAGGGGCTTGGCCCCAGGCCTCAGCGCCTCTCTATCTCGCTCCTCTCCTGTCGGTGAGGGCTGGCCCCCACCCCAGACAGGTCACTGGGCTCTGTTTTTATGGACAACAGGGAGCCAGCAAGGTCTTGAACCGGGGAGGCACCTGGATTGCTGCCGTGTAGGGGTGCAGGGTCAGGAGAGACTCCGGAGGCCAGGAGGCCCAGGTTGAGGCTAGAGATGTAGGTCCTGAGCAGAGGGGATGAGGCCCGCTGGGGGAAGAATGGGAGGATCTGGAAAGTGCTGGGGGAGGATGGGGGAGAAGGTGGTGGGGGATGTTGAGGCCGGATGCTGCCTCTCCTGCTAGGCTGGTTGGGAGCCTGGGGGTGGGGTGTGGTGACCTGGCAAAGCCCCAGAGGTCAGTTTGTACATCCTGTTGGAGTCCCTAGAGGATGATTCCCAGGGTCAGGCAGACCTGCTCCCCGGACACAGGCGGGCCCTTCTCCTCTCTGACCGTCAGTTGGCTCATCTGTAAGTGGAGGTGACGCCATGACCTCGGAGGGTATTGTGGGGGTTAGATGAGATGTCACTCTCAAACTCCTGTGAACCGGGGGCCAGGGGAGGTGTGGGTAGCAGCTGCTCGACCCCAGGAATGAGCCTTTAACCCATGACCCTTGGTAGTCCGGGTGCTGTGCTGGCGATGGCAGGAAGGGTTTAACCCGAGGAGCATCTGATCTGGCACAGGAGGCTGGGGTCAGGGGCGAATGAGGACCTTCCAGATGATGCCCCGTTACCAGCCCCTTCGGTTCCCAGCGTCACAGTTCACACCACACTCCCTGTCCACACTTCCCACCCATGGATCCACATGTCATGGAGGGGCAAACTGAGGCCCAAGAGAAAGAAAGACTGGCTCAGGGTCACTGGCTAGAGAGGGATGAGCCAGGACTCAGTTCCCCAAGGCAGGCCCCTTGGCACCTGTGTGCAGGCTTCACACCTTCCCTCCTGCTGCTTGGAGCAGGCCCGTTGTCCAGGCTGGTGGGGTCCTGCCTCCTCCAAGGACCTTTCCCCGGAATCTGAAGCCCCAGGGACCCTGCACCCCTGGAGTGCCCCACCCCACCCCACCATCTCTTCCTCTTGTTGAAACAGCTTGACCGGTGCCAACCTGGACGCCACTGTCCCGCTCATAGCACCTTGGGTGGTGGGAGATGTGTTGCGGGCTCATTGCTGTGTGACCTAGGCAAGCCTCCTTCCCTCTCTGGTCTCAGGGTTTTTTTAGTCTGCCTTTATCCCCATAGAGTCCTACAGGCGAGCACACAGCTCTCACGTGTGTCCTGTGTCGGGACATCAAGAGGGCTCAGGAGCCCTGCCACCTGTGTCATCCCTTACCCCTGCCCGAGAATCTCCGAGCAGCAAGTGAACAAACCCACGTGGCTCCTGCCCCCACTCCAGCCTCTTGAAGCGCCCCCGGGAGCTTTTACACTCATGACAAGAAATATAGCTTAGAAGCCATGAGGAATTCCTCCTGGAAATAAAATATACACTTCTGTCCTTTTAAAGTATTGGGTCCATTCTGAATGAGCATCCTTGAGATAGCAAGATACATTTTAAATAGTTTCAATATATATATTTAAATGATCCAAAGCTGTTGATGTCTGCAACCATTTGTCTGCTTTTTTTTTTTTTGAAACTATGCGGGGAAAATAAAGTACAGAAACTGGTAGCTGAGATGGGCCAAAGGTATCTGCTATTATCGTGCGTGCTGGTCGCTTCAGTCGTGTCTGACTCTGCAACTTAGCACGCAGGAAGATACAAATAACAACGTGTCTTTGGCCCATCTCAGTCACCAGTTTCTGTATCTATTGATTTCCAATTTTTGCATTGATCAAGACAGCCGCTTTTGGTTTGTACTGACTCGATCACTCCGGACAGGCTCGTATACTATGAAAAAACACAAATCGCAGTGGCTTAAAGCGACAAAGATGTATTCCTCACTCATGCGAAGTTTACTGCAGGTCTGGTGACTCTCCAGGGCAGGTCACCTACGTGTTGGCTTGGCAGGTGTGATGCCTCCACAGGGACCTGGTTTTCCCATCATAAGGCAGATAAAGCAAGGGGCGGAGACATCACACTGGCAGTTAAACACGCCCACCTAGAAGTGATCAATATGATCTCTACTGGCATTTCATCGGCTTAGGCAAGTCCTACGGCCACACCCAATGGCAAGAGGGCAGGTACAGAGCTCTGTTAGGGAACGGATTAGTAATATCTGCACCCCATTAACTTTTTTCCCAATTGACTTTTAAAAAAAATTCCCTCTTTCTTTTTAAATTTAGTTTTTTAAATTGGCGTATAATTGCTTTACACGTTCAGGTGACCTAGTAGTAAAAGAATCTAGCTGCAAAACAGGAGATGCGGGTTCCATCCCTGGATCAGGAAGATCCCCTGGGGAAGGAAATGGCAACCCACTCTAGCATTCTTGCCAGGAGAATCCCATGGACAGAGGAGCCTGGTGGGCTACAGTCTAGGGGACCTCCAAAGAGTCAGACACGACTTAGAGGCTGAACAGCAACAAGAATTGCTTTATAAGATTGTGTTAGTTTCTGCTGTACAACAGCATGAATCNAAATGGCAACCCACTCTAGCATTCTTGCCAGGAGAATCCCATGGACAGAGGAGCCTGGTGGGCTACAGTCTAGGGGACCTCCAAAGAGTCAGACACGACTTAGAGGCTGAACAGCAACAAGAATTGCTTTATAAGATTGTGTTAGTTTCTGCTGTACAACAGCATGAATCAGCGACATGTACACACATATCCCCTCCCTCCTGAGCCTCCCTCCCACCGCCCTCAAATGACTTTTTAAAAAAATAGCCTATTTTAATTATGAAATGCTCAGAGCATATCTTATGGCCTATGGTCAATACGCCTCTGAAATGTATAAGTCTTTTTTGATAAGCAGATCTCAAAACCAGAGGCAAGATTTCTCAAAACATGTTCTGTCCCTCAGATCTGAACTTGCCTTTAAAAGTCCAAAAATAAATTTTCTGAAAGATCTGGTCACAGCATCAGCGAGGAAGAGCAGAAGCAAGAGAAATGTTTAGCTGCTTGTTGCCAAAAACGCTCTTGATTTATTATTCCCTCGGGCACAAAAGAGGGAGCTGGGATGGATAGTCCATGAGCCAGTTTAATCACTGAGACCGTCGGATAAAAACATAGGGTGTGATTTTAGAAGGAAATGGTTATGGAAATATATTGGAAAATAAAAATTGTGAGTCTGTACTTCATCCTTCTCAGTCAGACCCTGTTTCCTTGATTCTGCGACATCATCAAGTAAATACAGCATCGCGGGTTTAGTGCAAGCTTTCCCACCAGACTTGAGTATGTTGTTGCAGCTTAGTCACTGAATCATGTCCGACTCTGTGTGACCCCCTGGGCTGTAGCCCGCCAGGCTCCTCTGTCCATGGGATTCTCCAGGCAAGAATTCTGGAGTGGGTCACCGTTTCCTTCTCTAGGGAGTCTTCCTGACCTAGGAATTGGACTTGCATCTCCTGCGTTGGCAGGTGTGTTTTTTACCGTCGAGCCACCAGGGGAAGCCCTTTAATAGTGTACAGCTAAGCAAATTTTAATAAAAACACACAGCCTAACAGAGGTCTGTGGCAAGGAACAGCGCACGCTGTTATGCCTGATGAGATCAGACCTGGTTTAAAAATGATGTTTGCAGAGACTGGAGGTGGTCTGAGCAGCCCTTTTCCAGAAGTTGATGATGTCACCCAAATCCAAGACTTAAAACCAGAGTTTGAGGTTGTTGGACTCCATGTTGAGGTGTGGACGCTCTTGCAGTTCTGGGCCCCATATTTCAATGTCCAAGCCAAACTGTTTAGAGTACTCTCTACCAGGTTTAAACACATTTCTAGGAATCCTGCCTCATTTATTTCAGGTGGAAAACATGTCAAAGCACTGGTACGTTTGCTGAAAACACCCTTCCTGCCGCTTCTCACTGGAGGGGTGAGCTCGCGGTCTGAGTGGACCCTGATTCATATGTCCCGCCAGGTGCTGTGGTGGAAGTGGAGAATTGGGTCTCCTCCCACAGACTTGCCTTCAACAACCCACTTCGGTTTCGTCCTCCACGGTGCTACTAGGCTCAGGTTATGAGAGCAGGAGAGGCAAATGTATACAGTAGGCACTACATAAATGCGGCCTCCCCTTCTCCTAGGTCCTTTCACATACCTAATTCTGCATGATTCTCCTTATAACCCTATGTGGTAAACACTTGCTCCATTTTACAGATGAGCAAACTGAGGTTTAGAGACACTGAATGACTTGCCCCAGAGCACACAGTGGGCGAGACAGAGCCAGGATGCAGGTGTGCTGGCCCCATCCGGGGCTCCTCTTTTGCACCGAGCAGCCTTGCAGCCTGAGCGGGGCCTGGAGGCTTTCAGTCCTTCCCAAAGAAGGCCAGTAGATCAGGGAGCAGGCCTGGGAGAAGGGCTTTTATCAGGAGACAAGACAGCAGATGAGATTCCCTCTGTATCTCTTTGGAAGGCACGGGTCTGCCAGGGAGAGCACTGGGGTTGAAGACTGAACACTTGGACCTGAGCTCGGTCCTGACACTAAAGTGCCCAGTGACCTCCAGCAAGTCCTTTGCTCTTGCTAGAGAGCTTTCCATGAGAGTCTAGGCCCGGGAGTGTCCCATGAGATAGTCTTTCCTGTAGCAGAATCTTAGAATGCTCAGGGGGCCCTGAACGGCTCAGCATCTCTCTGGAGCAGTTCCCCGCTCACTCAGTGACAGTGAGCTAAGCACTGGCCCCTGGCTCTGCCCCTGGACCAGGGTGGGCTCAGCCACATCCTCCATGGCCAGGGCTACACTGCATCCCCAAACTGCTGCTGGTGGGTGCTCTGGGCACCTTCATGCCCAAGAAGTGTGGCTGAGGCTGGAACAGGGCCTGGACTGTGGCCACACCCCTTGGCCACCCCAGCCTTCCCCAGTTCCTCCCAGAGAGAAGCACCAAATACCACAGGCCCCGGTTTACTGAGCATCAGCCGTGTGTCCTGCCCTAGGTGGCTCCCTCCCACTTGCACTTGCTACCCCATCGCAGCTCTGCGAGGGACACTGGGCCCCTCTCACAGGCCTGGACACCGCTGGGTAATGGACTGCCACTGAGTTCCAACCCGGAACGGGAAAGCCTGCCTAGCCGGTACACCTTCTTGACATCTGGGAGCGCTGTCCAGTGGCCAGGAGGAAATCCAGCACTCAGCGCTGCTGGAGGCACACACAGGGGGCAGACACAGGGCTTTTGCGGCACGCCCATCCCTCAGCCCCCATGGCATTCCTTCCCTTTTCTTTCCATCTGGAAACTTGTTGAGAGAGGAAGAGTCTCAGCCGTGACTCCAACCCAGGAAGCAAAGTGCTATAAATAGGTTCCACCAGGACTTGTAGCTGGGCCATCAAGAGACTGTTCGAGTCCTGGTTGCCTGGGGGGAGCCCCACTCACCTCTGTCTTATGGGGTCTGGGGGCAGCCTTCACCCAGAAGAGCAGGAGAGCACGTCATTTGCTCAGAGCACGCGGGTGTCCAGGCTCTCAAGCCTGCCCTGAACCACTGGGATCAGCTGGGGGGCAGTCCCCCAGGGGAGTTGAGCTCAGGCCCCTCTTGAGTCTCACAGGATGGCCGGAGGGTAGAACCAGTGACTTTCAGAGCTGCAGGCTCTGTGGAGAGTCCTGGGCCATCACTTTTTAAATTTTTTTGTTAACAGCCTTGCTGCTACTGGTAGGTCACTTCAGTCGTGTCCGATTCTGTGCGACCCCACAGATGGCAGCCCACCAGGCTCCCCCGTCCCTGGGATTCTCCAGGCAAGAACACTGGAGTGGGTTGCCATTTCCTTCTCCAGTTAACAGCCTTATTGAGATGTAATTTACATACTCACCCATTTGACCTGAATTTTATAACCATCTCCACAATCGATTTTAGAACATTTTTATCACCTCCTGGAGACAGAAACCCCTGGGCTTCCCTGATGGCTCAGGGATGAAGAACCCGCCTGCCAGTGCAGGAGATGAGGGTTCGATCCCTGGGTCAGCAAGATGCCCTGGAGAAGGAAATGGTAACCCACTCCAGTATTCTTGCCTGGGAAATCCCATGGACAGAGGAGCCTGGTGGGCTACGGCCCAGGGGATCGAAACGAGTCAGATACGACTTAACTACTAAATAACAATCAAAGAAACCCCTAACCCATTAGCAGTCAACCCCCAGCCCCTGGCAACCGCTGCTCTACCTTCCAGTTCTGTCAGTTTGCCGATTCTGGACATTTCACGTAAGGGGGATCATACGATACGTGTCCTTCTGTGCTCAGCTGCTCTCTCAGCATCACGCTTTTGGGTTCCTTCATGTTTGGACACGTATCAGTGCTCTATTCCCTTTTGTGGAGAAATATGCCACTGTGCAGGTTTAGACCTCGTTTTATTTGTCCATTCTTCAGTGGATGAGCATTTAGCTTGTCTTACTTTTTGGCTATTACAGATAATTCCACTGTGAATGTTTGTGCACGAGTTTCTACGTGGACATGGGTCTTTGTCTCTCCTGGGTTGTTACATACCTGGAAGTGGAATTCTTGGAACCGCATTTGACTTTTTGAAAAAAAAAAAAAAAAAAGACGAGAATATTTTCCTAAGAGACTGCCCCAGGGGTGCATCAGTGGTGGAGCATTTGACTGCAAGGAGGTGGTACTGTATACACTCCCACCTGCAGTGTATGAGGGTCCCGATTGCCCCACATCCTTCTGGAACTTGTTATGATCTTTTGAAAGAGATTTCATCACTCCTGCTTCTTTCATTATTTCTTGACGTTTGTTTTTATTTATTTTTGGCGGAGCTGGGTCTTCGCTGCTGAGCGGGCTCTTAGCGTGGCGGGCAGCGGCAGCCCTGTAGCTGCGTGGGCGTCTCTCGTCGCAGGGGACGGGCTCTAGGGCATGCGGGCTTCAGGTGTTGCAGCTCCTGGGCGCTACAGCACAGACTCGCTAGTCGTGGCGCGTGGGCTTCGTTGCCCTGGGGCGTGTGGGATCTTCCTGGATCAGAGCCACGTCCCCTGCATTGGCAGGTGGCTTCTTTACCACTGGGCCACCAGGGAAGCCCTGTTACGACCTTTCTGATCCCAGCCATGCCAGGGGGTGTGACATGGTGCCTCACTACGGATTTTTTTAAATATTTTATTTTATTTATTTATATTTGTCTGGGTCAGGTTTCACTTGCAGCACGCAGGCTCAGTTGCCCTGGGGCAGGTAGGAGCTTAGTTCCCCGACCAGGGTTCGAACCCGTTTCCCCCGCCTTGTGAGGCAGATTCTTAACCACTGGACCACCAGGGAAGTCCCTCATGGTGGTTTTGGTTTCCTTTTCCCTGGTGACTAATGGTGTTGAGCATCTTTTCCCGCGCTTCTTGGCCATCACCTCTCGGCTCTGAGACATTATGCCTCAGTTTCCTCATCTGTAAAATGGGCATAATGACAGAAGGACCTGCCTCCCAGGCTGTGGTGAGGATTCAGTTAGATAACTCCAGGGTCCTGGTGCAGAGAAGCTGCCAGCAAACATTGCTTGAAGCTGCAGACGGCTCTGAGCCCTTCCTCTGAGGGCTGCTGTGGAGGAGGGACTGGGAGAAAGGTGGAAATCCGGAAGCTTCTGCAAGCTCCAAAGGAAAGGGACAAACATCGTCAGAGAAGGTGCTGACTGGCCCTGCCCCAGCCCTGGATGATTTCCTGACCAGCTTTGAAGCTCTACTCAGCTGGGCAGCCCAAGCAACCCGGCCGCGTCTATGCAGCCTGGTGAAATCCAGACGAGGCAGGTGTCCAGACCACATGCACAGTGAAGACAAGCTGGGCCTGTCATCTGGGTTTCTGGGGATGCGGGGCGGGGTGGGGGGCACCTGTGGTTTTTCTTATCGTGAGTTATTTGGCCTCCTCCCCTTGGCTGCTCACTGGGGGTGTGACGTTGCCCTTCCTGCACTTGCACGCTTGCGTCTGTCAATAGAGAACTCTGGAGCTGGGCCAGCAGCGTCCTCCCACGCTCCTGGGAGGAGCCTGGAGCCTGGCGGAGGTGCTGATGGTCAGGCCGATTGTGTAGTGGAAACCTGAGCCAGGAGCCGGGCGGGAGGTGAGGGAAGGCAGTCAGATCGTCTTGGGTGGAAAACAAATGCACTTCCGGACAGCAAGCTCATTAGGCCGCCCTAGAGAGAACAATCAAGTTCTCTTCTGGAACCCACCCTGGAATGTTCAATTGAGTCGACAGTCTGGGAAGGGTGGGTCATATCCCAAGGGGCCCCCAGGCCCTGGGGCTGGGGTGGATGCTGCAGCCGGCAGGGGTCCCAGGTGTTTCCTGGTCCTGCCACTGGGTCCACAGTCACGTGGGGCACAGGTGGGAGGCAGCGACAGGGAATCAGGCTGGCCCTGGCACGTGAGCTCTGCCACCTGACGCTGTGCGGTCTTTAAAAGTCGTATAATCTCCCCAGACCTTTGTCTCCTCACGTGCAAAACAAGGCTGATGATACATTATAGCAGGGGTCCCCGACCTCTGGGATCTAATGCCTGATGATCTGAGGTGGAGCTGATGTAATAATAGAAATAAAATGCACAATAAATGTAATGCGCTTAAATCATCCCCAAACCATCCCCACCCCGCTTTGTTGTTGTTCAGTCGCTAGGCTGCGTCCAAATCTTTGCAACCCCGTGGACGGCAGCACACCAGGCTTCCCTGTCCTTCACCGTCTCCCGGAGCTTGCGCAAACTCGTGTCCATTGAGTCAGTGATACCGTCCAGCCATCTCATCCTCTATCTCCCACTTCTCCTCCTGCCTTCAGTCTTTCTCTGCATCAGGGTCTTTTCCAGAGTCAGCTCTTTGCATCAGGTGGCCAAACTATTGGAGCTTCAGCTTCAGTATCAATCCTTCCAATGAATATTCAGGGTTGATTACCTTTAGGATTGACTAGGTTGATCTCCTTGGTTTGTGGAAAAATTGTCTTCCACCAATCTGATTCCTGGTGCTCAAAAGGTTGGGGACCGCTGCCGTATAGGATGGCTGCTAAGTGTGAATGAAACAGTACGCGTGGTCAAGGGCAGAGTGGGGAAATTCTATCAGACAGAAGCAGAGCTTCTAGCCTATGCACATGGCTTATTGGGAGAGGAGTTTAGGGGACGGCAGTAAGGAGGGAGGGAAAGGGGGTAGGGTACCAGGTGACGTCTAGCCTTCTTTTTTAAAATAATAGTTTATTAAAATAAACAGTAATAATTAATACAAACTGTCAACTCCACGGGCAGACTTTGGAGAGAAACACATCTGGCTTTCTTTCGTCTGTTGTCTGACACTCCAGTGCAGGCTGCGACCACGCCTTCTCTGTGCCTGATCAGTAAATGTTTGTTGAATGACTGACTGATCAAATGTTGCTGCTGCCTCTCCTTCTGCGTCGGGTCACCCAGGACCTTCCACGTAGCCTGATCCTGTGAAAGCTCTGGGATACATGCTGCACCATGAAGTCTGAGACAAGAGGGCCTGGCTTTTGCACCCCAGCCCCAGTGAGTCAGGTTGAAACCAGGTAACTCAGGTTGGAACATGAACCCACCCAGCCGGGACTCATGGCCCCATCATTTCCATCTCTGCCTCTGCAGCCACGTTGCCTGCTTTGTACATCAAAGCATTGTCTGCTTCCCTCTTATAAGTACGCCTGCGGTGGCATTAGGGCCCCGCTGTGACCCAGTCTAACCTCCCCGTCTTGAGATCCTTCATTTAATCACAGCTGTGAAGACCCTTTTTCCATATGTGTGTGCGTGTGTGTTAGTTGCTCACACACACAGGAGTCGTTGTATATGACTCTTTGTGACTCCATGGACTATAGCCTGCCAGGCTCCTCTATCTGTGGGATTTCCCAGGCTTGGATACTGGAGTTCGTTACCATTCCCTTCTCCAGGGAATCTTCCCAACTCAGGGATCAAACCCGGGTCTCCTGCTTGGAAAGGCCACCAGGGAAGCCCTTTTCATATATAGTATTCAAAGGGTCCAGGGATTGGGGCCTGGTATCTTTGAGGTCCACTTCATCTTCAGCCCACTACAAGCACCAGCATTGGATTCCTCAGAGAAGCCTGTAGCCTCCTGGAGCTCTGGCTGGGGAGCCAGGGAAATGGCCCAAGGGTCTTAGATGACCCCAAGTGGCTTTATCCCAAGGGAGAGCCAGCTGGCATCCTCCTTGCCTGTAGCCTCCCCCGCTTTGTCCCTCTCTCCTGTTCCCCTCTACTCCCTGCCCTCCCCTGTCTGTGTGCCTCAGGCTTTTCTCTTTTATGGAAAGGGAAGTTTCGGGACTTAGACACTCTTAATCTATGAAAGCTCCAAGTCTTTTCTCTCCAGACGGACTCAGTCTAGACTGAGCACTCTGGCAAACTCTGGCCTCGGTGCAGGCCGTGAGGCCCAGCCATGGCCACTGAAAGTCCCATAGCAGCTGAGGGGAGGGGAGGGGAGGAGACCCCCTGCTCAGCCACTGGTGATTGGTTCAGAGAACGTGCTGGACAGGAGTTGGTTCCCATGCCTTCCGTCTTCTCGGCCTCAGTTTCCCTGCCTGTGAAATGAACCAGTCTGGAGCCAGTGTCTCTAAAGAACTTCCAGTGAAACACCAGGATCTATGAAGAAGAATTTTAAAAGAAAAGAAAAAGAAATTATGTAAGCCATTGTTTACTTAGCTGACAGTCGTGTCCTGGGCAGCTAAGTAAACAAGTAAACAAGTCAGGCCCTGTTGGGTTCTGGGACACAGAGGGCTCTCTGTCGTAGCTGGGCAGGGAGACAACTGAGAAGAAGGATTATGAGAGCCCAGAGAGCCACCTGCTGTGACTCCAAGTTATGAGGGATCATCAGGGAAGACTTCCTGGGGGAGGTGACCCTGACCTGGGTCTTGAGGGACAAGTGGGAGGGGGTAAGAAAGGGAAGGGTCCTCCAGATCAGGGGGTCAAGAAAGCATGACCATCCAGGGGTGGAGATGAGGCCCTAGGGTGCTGGCGATAGCCTCACATGTGGGTCTTCCTATTGCAAAGTGAGTCCTTGAATCAAGGCCTGCTGTATGGAAGGTCCTGGGTGACCCGGCAGAGAAGCAGAGGCTGCAGCAGCATTTGGTCAATCAGTCATTTGACAAGGATTGGTTGATCAGCTGTAAAGCACGTGTGGTCCCTGTCCTCCCAGGACTGACACCGCTGTGTAGAGACAATGAACAAAATAAGCAGCCAAAGGGTGCACAGTGGTGACCAGGGTGATAAAGCTGGAGGGCCGCAACTCAGGGCAGAGAGAGAGCACTCCCTCACTGCAGAGAGAGGTCAGGAGGTCTCTCTAAGAGGGTGACAGCTGAGAAGAACCCGGGGGCCTTGAAGGGTGAACCTAGAAATATCTGAAGGAAGGGAGTTCCTGGCAGAGGAAACCACAGGGGCAAAGGCCCTGGGGTGGGGATGCCTGATCTTTACAAAGAACACCAGCGAGGGTGCTTTGGGCAGAGTGAAAAGGGCATGGGGGGAGATGAGTCCAGGGGGAAGGACAGGAAGGTGGTGGAGGACCCTTTTGCAGCCCACGGGGGAGTCCTTGGCTTTGACCCTCAGTGAGATGGGAGCTGCGAAAGTGTCAAGAGCAGAGGAGTGGCGGGACCTCACCCGGGTTTTACAAGCAAGCAGCAGCAGGTGGAGATATTAATTTCCAGTGATTCCAAGCATCAGAAGATAAGAGCTGTCAAAGCCAAGGCCTTCTGCCAGCCTAGGCTGGAGTCGTTAATCACCGTGTCCCAGATGGAGCTGCTCCTGAGGCACTCCTGATGGAGCCCGTAAGTGGCTGAGGTTTAAAATGCCATCGGCCGGCTCTTAGCTCAAACGCTCTAGGAGCACTGAACCCTCTGCCTGGAGACAGCACAGGCAGCGAGCCCCGGGAGACGCATTTCTGCTTCTGTGCCCAGAAAGACACTCCAAGTTCCAAGTCCTTGTCCCTGGACTCCCCAGCGACACACCCACGGTGCATACACGCACAGGCCCTCCCTCATGACTCCTGTGACCAACACCGGGGCTACTGGATAGAACTCACGTGTCCCCTTCAATGTGAATTTTAGATCAACAGAGGGTAATTCTTCAAGTCCACCTAGGGTGGAGCCACCTGGCTCAGATGGTAAAGAATCTGCCTGCAGTGCAGGAGACCCAGGTTTGATCCCTGGATTGGGACGATCCCCCCTGGAGAAGGGAATGGCAATCCACTCCAGTATTCTCGCCTGGAAAATTCCATGGACCGAGGAGCCTGGTGGGCTACAGTCCATAGGGTAGTAAAGAGTCGGACCTGACTGAGTGACTAACACACACACAGAACCCCAGTAGGGCTCCTTATCAACAACCAGAGTACCCCCCAGGAATATCTCCTGTGATGACCGCCCTGCACCTCCCAGGCTCACGGGACTGAGGACCCAGCTGGTCTGGACCTTCGCCCCCAGCATACCCCTGAGCCCTGTGGTTGGAGCCTGAGAAGGTGAGGGTGAGGGTGAGCGTCTCAAAGGTCAGGCTTGCAACAGCAGAGAGGGTCCTGGTCCCACTGGTCCCAGGCGCAGACACAGGGCTGGGAGGGGGGCATTGTCCCAGGCGAGCAGCACCTGCTTCAGGGTCTAGCGACTCCTTGCTGCCTCTCTGGGCTTCCAGAGCCCAAATCCTTTTGGCTGATGAACTGCAGCTTGTCAAGAGCAATTATCCCCCCTTGATCTTGCTGCCCCCTTTAAGAAAGTGATTTATGACTCTGTGAAAATGGGGCTGGTGGGAAGCGATGCGCAGGGGGGCTGACTCCAGGAAGAATCAGCTGCTACCTTTTAAAATTTGTATTAAAAATGCACACTTTTCTCTTTTATTTTTTAAAAGTGTGATAACACATTTGCAGGAGACTTGCAAAATACAAATAGCCCAACTATATATTACAGCTCTTTTTTAAAATAGATAAATTAAGATGTTTAGTTGGAGTTTCAATATCAAACACTCAAAAATTAGTAAAATGAATATACAGAAAAGTAGAAGGATATAACAGAATGGAAAAGCACCATGAACCAGCTCAACATAATGAAGATTTATATAATCTTCACACAAGAGTAGGATACAAATTCTATTCAAATTCCCATAGACTGTAAAGCCAGGAGACACTGGAACATGTCCAGGGAGATACAACAAGGTGCAGAGAATTCCATGGTCTAAAGGCACGGAAGTCACAGAGTCTGTTCTCGCATCGCTGCCGAATTATGTTAGAAATGAATATCAAAAGACATTTGAAAATAACCCACATGTTTTCAAGAGCAATGTGACATTTACCAAGAGAGATCGTTGACTAGAAAAATGCACATTTTGAAACGGCAGTTTTTTAAAAGTAGTGAATCTTGAGTTAGGAAATAAACCCATACAGTTCAGTATGGATAATGGAAGTTGTGCATGTGACTGGTGATAGAAGCAAGATCCAGTGCTGTAAAGAGCAATATTGCATAGGAACCTGGAATGTCAGGTCCATGAATCAAGGCAAATTGGAAGTGGTCAAACGAGATGACAAGGGTGAACGTCGACATTCTAGGAATCAGCGAACTAAAATGGACTGGAATGGGTGAATTTAACTCAAATGACCATTATATCTACTACTGCTGGCAGGAATCCCTCAGAAGAAATGGAGTAGCCATGGTCAACAAAAGAGTCCGAAATGCAGTACTTGGATGCANCCCTATATGAAGTTATAGTTAGGCTGAAGTCTGTTAAAGGCTTATGCTTTTCATCTTTAGCCTCAAATTGATGTTCTTACACTGAAATATGGGCTTCCCTGGTGGCTCAGAGGTTAAAGCGTCTGCCTGCAATGCGGGAGACCTGGGTTCGATCCCTGGGTTGGGAAGACTCCCCTGGAGAAGGAAATGGCAACCCACTCCAGTATTCTTGCCTGGAGAATCCCATGGACGGAGGAGCCTGGTGGGCTACAGTCCACGGGTTCGCAAAGAGTCGGACACGACTGAGCGATTTCACTCACTTCACTCACACTGAAATATGCACAAAGTTAGATAAGCTTCATTTCTCAAAGTATATCCTATAGAACAGTAGTCCCTATAGATGCCCCAAGGCAAAAAAAAAAAAATCAAGTAAATCTATGCATGGTAAACTATATGTCTTAGAAATATATAATACCATTGTGTGTGTGTTATGTTGCTTCAGTCGTGTCTGACTCTTTGCAACCCTATGGACGGTAGCCTACCAGGCTCCTGTCCATGGGATTCTCTAGGCAAGAATACTGGAGTGGGTTGCCATGCCCTCCTCCAGGGGATCTCCCCAACCCAGGAATCGAACCCACACCTCTTAGGTCTCCTGTACTGGCAGGCAGGTTCACCGCAACAGAGGATGCGATGGTTAGATGTCATCACCAACTCAATGCACGTGAGTTTCAGCAAACTCCAGGAGATAGTGAAGGACAGGGAAGTCTGCCATGCTGCAGTCCATGGGGTCGCAAAGAGTCTGATATGACTTAGTGACTGAACAACAACAACTTTGTTTAACACAGCATTTCTTCATCAAATTATAACCATGGGATTCTTTTGATGAGTAATCTTACAGCCATGACATACTCCTTCCTCCATGAAAAAACCCCTAGAATATCTAAAATCAGAGAAACTAAACCTGTGTGAATGCCAGAATGAGATGCAACAGGAGATTCTAAAAACAAAGGAAGGCATCTCAAGGGAACTTGGAGCATTACATGATATGTTTGACAAATAGTAAGTCACCCAGCATGGCTAGAGTGTAAAGTTCCCACAAGACCACAAAAGACTGGTCTTCTGGACTGCACCCATCAACTGGGGTCAAACAGAAACAAGATGAATCACTTAAATTAGGTTAACTGAGGTCTGTTTACAGAACTTATTACAATAGTATCAGGAACCATAAGCAACATATAATGCTGTTTCATATCTTATTCTCCAGCTAATATAACTTAACATTTTTAATTTAAACCAGAAACATAAAATACATTAGAAATATACTCACCTCTATCCCCATTATTTCCTTTGGTGTCTTCAACTGAATCTAAACAATCAATAAGGACTTCTCCAGGTCTTGTTTTCATTTGTCTAAAATAAATATAAAGGCTTTAATATTTTAGCTACAACATCTGCTTACAATCATGAGAGGGAAAAAAACATCTGTATATAAAACAGAAAAAGTATAAATGATACAGTACCAAATGTTCAGCCATTTGAAAATAAGGTTTGCAAGAACTTTAAGAACCTGGTGATCAAGTGGGGCCTGGAGTGACCAGGGACATGCAGAGAAGCCAGAAATAAAGAGAAACCATTTAGAGAAATAAGATAGAGAGAAGAGAATCCATGATTAAAGACCTTAGAAGTAAGAAATGATAAGAGAATGTGGGGAGACTGGCCTGGCTGGGGAAGAAGGTACATGTTGAAAGAGAGTGAAAAATACAATAGGGTAAGTGAGAACAAACCAGATTATGGAGAACTAGAATGCCAGTCAGACAGATATGGGTTTTATCTGGTGTACAGTGGAGAAGCCCCAGAGGTTTCTGTATAGAGCAAAGAAGTCATGCAATTACAGAAGGAATGGATTAACGCAAAGCAACACTGCTGCTGCTGCATCACTTCAGTCATGTCCGACTCTGTGTGAACCCATAGATGGCAGCCCACCAGGCTCCCCTGTCCCTGGGATTCTCCAGGCAAGAACACTAGAGTGGGTTGCTATTTCCTTCTCCAATGCATGAAAGTGAAAAGTGAAAGTGAAGTCGCTCAGTGGTGTCCGACTCTTGCGATCCCATGGACTGCAGCCCACCAGGCTCCTCCGTCCATGGGATTTTCCAGGCAAGAGTAGGACTTGGTAAAAAAATCAGATAAAGGAGACAAAAGAAAATAAAGAATGAAGACTAGGTTGCTGACTGACAGAATGCAATCTAGAGTGTCCATAAAAAAGAAAAAAACCCAGCAGAATATGTGGTGGAGCTTTCTAATACATTCTCAATAAAGCTAACTCAATTATCTATTGGAAATACAGACATGATCATATCACCTTCCTGTTTCAAAGCCAAGTAAGTTATCCCAATGCCTAGAAGAAGTCCAACATCCTCAACTGAATATTTCATAATCTGGCTAATCTACCTTTCTATTTGCACCTCTTCCCTCTACTTGCCAGATCCTGCCTTCTAGCCAATGAGATTTATACCTCTAAGACTCTGTATCTAATTTTTTTTTTCCTTCCTTTTTTTCTGGAATACTCTCCTCCTGTCTCCTCTAGCAAGGCCCTGCTCATTCATCAGGGCTCAATTCAGATATTATTTTTTCTCTGAGGCCTTCCCTAGGAATAACGAACTTTTCTGTTTCTACGATCTTCCAGCTTCTTGTTCATTTTTTTCAATGATGGTATTTACCACATTTTAAATAGTTGTCTGTATGTATCCCTGCACTAGAATGGTGGGGTGGGGTGATGTCATTTCCTATTATTTTGTATCTTTATTTATTTTTTAAATTTTTTGCATCTCCGACCATGGGATTCTCCAGGCAAGAATACTGGACTGGGTTGCCATTTCCGTCTCCAGGGGTTCTTCCCCACCCAGGGATCCAACCTGCTTCTCATATCTGCATTGGCAGGCAAGTTCTTTACCACTAGCGCCACCTGGGAAGCTCCAGTTATCTGCACAGTAACCAGCACATACCAAGGATTTGATAAATGTTTAATAAACTGAAAATGTACATGATATGGACCTTTGCTTGATTAAGAACTTTCCAGGGATAACAGAAAAAGTCAAAGAATGTGTGCAACATATTACTGTCACGTAACTATAAATTCCCTTCTCTCACAACTGTCTTAAACGATCCAAGACCATCTTAGTAATAGATATCTAGCCACAACTAAGTCTGGGAAGTTAATATTTCATTTTTTCCACCTAAGAAAATTCTGTTCATAATAATCATGAGAAGTGGCTAAAAAGCAGCAAACCATTACTAAGAACCTTAGCTTTACTATTTTTCAATACTTAATACTCAATGTTGGATGGCATCACCAACACAATGGACATAAGTTTGAGTAGGCTGTGGGAGCTGGTGATGGACAGGGAAGCCTGGCGTGCTGCAGTCCATGAGGTCGCAGAGTCAGACATGACTGAGCGACTAAACTGAACACCCAATGGGCGATTTTTCCTGGAATGCTGGCAGGAAGTTTCTAACTATTCTTTAAAACATTAAATTTCCTAAAACAGGATTTCTGTTTGAGAGACTTCCAAAGGAGGTTCCTTCTTACTGTTGGTGATTTAGATGAACAGCCAGATGGAAGCTTACCATGGGAATAAAGTTTGCATGCTGGGGGACTCTGGAGAATGCTTACTCCCTCTTCCTTCGGAGACTCAAGCTTTAGAATGAAATCATTTTTCTAAGGGCCCACAATGTATGTCCTTATTTTAGACCTAGTTTCAGAATCCTCGTTTCCTGAGTCGCTGCCCCAGGTTCCTTCCACCATAAGAAACTGGCACGGCAAATTCACTGGGGTGTTTAGACGCCCAAGCCCTCGGCGGTCCCTGCCGTGTTTGGGCTAAGCTTCCTGATAGATTACCCGGGCCAAGACAAGGCCTAGGATTTTACGGGACCGAAACGGCGTACAACCTAGACGAGCCCCGGCTGTGGGGCCTCGGGAGGGCCGCAGGGCCCAGGCCAGTCTGGGGTTTCTTGAGGCGAGCCCAGCAGCGCCAACCTCCTCCCACCCTCGAGAGGCCCGTGAGCCCGCGGGTGGGGAAATCGCGCTGCGACGCCTCCTACAGGCTCCAGGCCCCTGGGGAATCTTGGCGACTCACTGTGAGGAAACGTCGAAGCGGACATCCCGGTCCTCCCAAAGCGCGTCCAGCACCGACATGCTGACCACAGCGGTGAAGGCCGGGTGGCGTCCCGCCGGCTCCAAGGCAACCAGTCGCCTCTGTCACGACGTCTACGGAAAGCGCCGAGGCCCAAACTTCCTCGAGGTAACGTCGCGCTTTCCCGGCCCTGTCGGATTTGAGGATTTGAGGCTCCAGTCAGGATTCTGCGGCTCAAAGAAGCCGAGCTGGCCCCTGGCCAGGAGCTGGTGGTTGACTTCTGAGTGACCTTCCTCGCCTGCTTAAAGCTCTTCGCAACCACTCTTTCCATTTCTCTACCCTGTCAAAAAATTCAGACTTAAGAAATTTCCCTGGCCGTCTCCTGGTTAAGACTTTGCGCTTCCAGTACTGAGGGCCCGGGGTCTGATCCCTGATCAGAGAACTATTAATAAGATGTTGCAAGGTACAGGGTGTGGCAAAAAAAAAAAATACTCTTTTTTTTTTTTTTTTTTTTACTCACCTGTAAACATGTGCTACATTTAATGAAAAAGCAAGGATAACGTAGCAAGTCTGAGAGCCCTGGAAGATTATTCCCAGATCTTAAAACTTCAGCAATAAAACCCCAACATTTGCACAGGTGGATGTCAGAATTGTTATATGCCAGTCCTTCATTTGTACCTTCCGCTCTACCCCCCTGTTGAAGTGGAATGTCTCTGTTCTCCTCTGACTGTCCCACCATTGTATGATGGGAGCCTTGGGAGCGCTAGCGTCTTTAGTTTCACAGGTCACCAAGGGGAATTGTGCTTCAAGGAAGTGTACTTAATGGCTTATAGCCAGGAGCTTCATTTATTGTTATTGTCGTTCAGTCCGTAAGTCTTGTCTCTTTCTTTTCGTGTCTGCAGCATGGACTGCAGCATTCTAGGCTTCACTGTCCTTCATTATCTTCCTTAGTTGCGCAAACGTATGTCCATTGAGTTGGTGATGCTATCCAACCATCTTTGTTCTGTCACCCTCTTCTCCTTTTGTCTTCAGTTTTTCCCAGCATCAGGGTCTTTTCCAATGAGTCGGCTCTTCACGTCAGGTGGCCAAAGTATTGGAGCTTCAGCTTCAGCATCAGTCCTTCCTGTGGCTATTCAGGAGCTTTATTTGCTCAGATGTAAATGATTTCGATGATGAGATCCTGGATTTTGAACTGAGGCTGTAATGTGATGAGAGAGAAACCCTGGGAAGGAGAGAACATCTGTTGTTGTTGTCTTTTGTTTTCCTCTGGGAGAGGCGTGAATTGTTGAGGGCCATAGGCATAGTCCCAGGTGGCCTCGAAGATTCCCACTCCTGGTATACATACCTTATGTAATCCCTCCCCCTTGGGTATGGAAGAACCTATGAGTAAGAAAGGATATCAGTTCTATGGTTAGACTGTGTGGTGTAGGAAAGATGAAAGAGTTTTGCAGATGCAATTAATGCCCTTTGAATTAGGAAAAAAGGAGACTATCCTTGGTGGGCCTGAACCTCTCAGGTGAGCCCTGAAACTAGATTTTCTTGCTGGGTTTAATGAAATAGTTTCCAAGCTGTGATAGA
Source organism: Oreotragus oreotragus (assembly GCA_006410675.1). Taxonomy (NCBI): domain Eukaryota; kingdom Metazoa; phylum Chordata; class Mammalia; order Artiodactyla; family Bovidae; genus Oreotragus; species Oreotragus oreotragus. The sequence continues at coordinate 20,520 of SJYX01007759.1, read as the reverse complement.
TCTACATAGCTAGGAACTGAGGGCAACCTTTAAGAGCTAAGAGCCAGCAAGAAAACAGTAACTCCTATCATCCACCCACAAGGAACCAATTCTGCCAAGGAACCTGAATAAGCCCAGAAGAGGTCCCCAAACGTCAGATGAGATGACATTCCTGCTGACATCTTGATTTCAGGTAAGACCCTGAGAAATAACTCTGCCAAGACTCTTGACCCACAGAAAACACTGTGAACATTAAGTTTGTATGGTTTTAAACATCTAAGGTAGTGACAGTTAATTATGGTGAAGGTGAAGTCGCTCAGTCGTGTCTGACTCTTAGCGATCCCGTGGACTGTAACCTACTAGGCTTCTCCGTCCATGGGATTCTCCAGGCAAGAATACTGGAGTGGATTGCCATTTCCTTCTCCAGGGGATCTTCCTGACCCAGGGATTGAACCTAGGTCTCCCGCATTGGAGGCAGACGCTTTAACCTCTGAGCCACCAGGGAAGCCCCACTATTAAATTAATACACTGACATCTCAGTAGGACCTTTGAAATGAAGGTTGAAATGACTATTTTTTGGTCCTTTTAACTGGACCCTCATAGTCTTTGTTTCCCAGACTCTTTTTTTTCTCCTGCCTTCATAAGTAAAGTTTCTTTTGTGTGTTTTTACTTTTTAAATCAGTTTTATTGAGATATGATTTATATGTAATAAAATGTACCTATTTTAAGTGTACTCTTTGATGAATTTTGACAAGTGTATGCATCCATGAACCACTTCCATTATGAAGCTACAGATTATTTCCATCACCCCAAAAAGGTTTTTTTTGCCCATTTGAAATTAACTTCAAGTCCTGGAAACAAGTTGTTTGCTTTCTATCACAGCAGATTTTTTTTTTCATTATTTTTGTTTTGGTTAAAAAAATTATGTATAGATAGATAGCGATAGATATAGATATTAACTTCTTATTGGTTATATCTCTGAAAATATTTTCTCCTATTTCGTAGGTTGTCTTTTTGGTTTTTTGATGGTTTCTTTTACTGTACACGAGTTTTTAAGTCTAATTAGGTCCCATTTGTTTATTTTTGCTTTAGGAGACAGATTCACAAAAATATTGCTATGATTTATGTCAATCAGTATACTGTCTTTTTCTCTAGAAGTTTTATTGTTCCTGGTCTTAAATTTAGATCTTTAATCCATTTTGAGTTTGTTTTTGTATATGGTGTTAGAGAACATTCTAATTTCATTCTTTCACATGCAGCTTTCCAGTTTTCCCAGTGCTGCTTATTGAAGAGACTTATGTTTCTCCATTGTATCGTCTTGCCTTCTTTGTTGTAGATTAATTGGCTGCAGTGTGAGTTTACTTCTGGACTCTCTATTCGGTTCCGTTGATCTATGTGTCTGTTTTTATGATAGTGCCATACTGTTTTTGGAGCTTTGTAGTATAGCCTGAAGTCAGGGAGTGTGATTTTTCCAACTCTGTTGTTCTTTCTCAAGATTATTTGGCTATTCAGTCTCTTTCATGTTTCCATACAAATTTTAAATTATTTGTTCTAGTTCTGTGCAAAGTGTCATTGTCATTTTGACATGGATTGCACTGAATTGGTAGATTGCCTCGGGTAGTATCTAGCACTGTTTGTTAAACTACTCTTGCCTCCCTACTCCTTTTAAAAGCACCTATTTATTCTTAACCTAGAAACAAAATTAAGGCCTGGGGAGGAAATGTGTAACCTTAGAGCCTAGTGAAACAATGAATATTCTGGATAGCAAAGGAGCACAGAAGAGTCAAAACAAGAATAAAAAACTAGTTGTTATCCTTATGTCACTGAGTCATCTTTTCCCCCTACTCCACCCATCTCCTTTTGAAAATGGTTGCCTTTATTAATGTTGAAAGTTCATGGGTAATAAAAAGAAATTTTCCTCTAAGGCAGGGATACTCAACCTTCAAGATCTAATGTATGATGATCTGAGGTAGAACTGAAGTAACAGTGATAGAAATAAAGTGCACAATAAATGCGATGTGATTAAATCATTCTGAAACCTTCCCCCACTCCTGATCCATGGAAAAATTGTTTTCCACAAAACTGGTCCCTGGTGCCAAAAAGGATGGGGACCACTGCTCTAAAGTGTCAGCTTTCATCTTCATGAGTGTCTACAGTATTTTAGATGCCCTAAGATGTAATAACTTATTAGGAAGATATTCACTAAGCCAAAATATATTTTATAATCTTAAGATTTAAAAAGTCTAAAATCTAGATTTTACATAGCATAAAAATATGCTTCAGTGCAAACATTTTACTCTTTGTTCAGTTAAATAGCAATCAATGTTATTGAAATATATTCCTATCTTGAAGCAAAATTATTGCACTTAGCAACAACTTTCCAAGTACAACTACTAGAAAATTGATCTTAAGCAAAAAGGCTTTAAGGAGAGGAATAATTACATTTGTCCTATTCCAAGTGTTTGATTTATTCCTTAACTCTGACTTTTCCTTAACTTCTGTGTGAAGACAGTTATTGGATACAAGTCACAAGTTCCTGAGCAGTGTTTATTATAATTTACTTTAAAATATAGAGGAGCTATAAGAGAGTTTTAATGTTACTACATAACATTTTATTTTAAAATATTTAATCTGTATACTGAAATGTTGAATTTATGGACTCCTTTGTTCTTTGTTGAGCAAGGATTTTCTTATCATAAAGAAGTTATGGAGTCCACATCAGATTTCAAGCTTATGCAAAATAAAGTGAAACATTATGGCTTATATACCAGATGTTCTGTAGGATATTTTCCTAGGCATCATAAAGAATGCATTATTAAATGATGTTTTCTTCTGTCACTGAAAAGGTTAACGCTGCTCATGTAACTGAATGAAACACAAAAATTCTCAATCTGTGACTAAACTCATGAGCGATTAATCTATGCCATTAGGAATAGTATGCTATCCTCAAAAAAAGTTCATTTTCTTCAGGTATTACATCCAAACTATATGCATTCTTGCTTGATTGGATTGAGTTAATGTTTTGTATATGAGTTTGGCACCGGATTATGCAAAGTGGGTGAATCCCAGTTTTGATGGGGACAGCAAAGGGTAGTGGGGCATGAGAGGAAGGCTATGTACCCATCACCTCATGTCTTCCTACTGAGATGCCCAGATGTCTTTGTAATAGCTTCGGCCCCTGTGTTTTGATGGTAGTCATGGGAGGAATCAGGTCATTTTTCTTCTCGAGGACAACAGCTCCGCTGGTCTCCAATCAGATCAAATTAGAAACAAACCGATGACTCCTAAGTGAATCACTCTGGTTACATTTACCTTACTTCAGTGTCTCTTCCCTAAACTTTAAAAGACTTAATCCTCAAAAAAAGTTCATTTTCTTCAGGTATTACATCCAAACTATATGCATTCTTGCTTGATTGGATTGAGTTAATGTTTTGTATATGAGTTTGGCACCGGATTATGCAAAGTGGGTGAATCCCAGTTTTGATGGGGACAGCAAAGGGTAGTGGGGCATGAGAGGAAGGCTATGTACCCATCACCTCATGTCTTCCTACTGAGATGCCCAGATGTCTTTGTAATAGCTTCGGCCCCTGTGTTTTGATGGTAGTCATGGGAGGAATCAGGTCATTTTTCTTCTCGAGGACAACAGCTCCGCTGGTCTCCAATCAGATCAAATTAGAAACAAACCGATGACTCCTAAGTGAATCACTCTGGTTACATTTACCTTACTTCAGTGTCTCTTCCCTAAACTTTAAAAGACTTCAGTATCATTATTGCTATAAAGCCAGATTACCCCAGAACTCTAATGTTATATTGCGTTATTTGCCAATGGTCAGGAATTCTCAACTATTGAATTCTTGATTCCCAATATGTGTTCACGCTTTTCTTTTTTTTCCCCTGATTTTCTTTATGCTCTTCTCTGCCTAGATAGACCCACCTCCCTAATCTAAACCTATTAGACCATCAAGTTATACTCCTGAATTCGTATATGCTGCTGCTGCTGCTAAGTCGCTTCAGTCGTGTCCAACTCTGTGCGACCCCATAGACGGCAGCCCACCAGGCTCCCCCGTCCCTGGGATTCTCCAGGCAAGAACACTGGAGTGGGTTGCCATTTCCTTCTCCAATGCACGAAAGTGAAAAGTGAAAGTGAAGTCGCTCAGTCGTGTCCGACCCTCAGCGACCCCATGGACTGCAGCCTACCAAGCTTCTCCATCCATGGGATTTTCCAGGCAAGAGTACTGGAGTGGGGTGCCATTGCCTTCGTATATATATTACTTCAAACCTCCACTAAAAAATGTGCAAGCTTTTGCGTATTGACCATCATTGACAAAATGATTGACATTTCTGTGACAATAACCATACCAACAGTAAGTCAGTCATTTATATGTATATTATCATAATATCCATTATACTCAACAAATTGTATGGCCTTGATCTAAGCTGATCTACATCATGGCTCCTGTGTATCTTCTGTATAAAAAAGGACAAAGAAAATGTAATTATTTATATTTCACTATTAGTCATTTTTATAAAACATTTTGCAAACAATTTAAACTCATACCTGCAAAGTAAATCTACTATGATGCCCAAAATTATTTTAATAGCATGCCATTAATAGTACAAAGTAACGCATTTAGAAGATTATTATTTTGTTTTACAGTATGATTTATATACTCAAATTGAGGTTCAGTGCTCAATGGGCTGATAAAATTGCATTAAACATAAACATTATGAATGGAATGGATTTAATCATTATTGTTCTTTCATGCAAATCCAAAATACAAAAACAATCTGATGATATTGAACTATTTACAGTACATTAACCACTGGGTTAGATTTTAAAGATTAAAGAGGTTATAGAAAGAAGAAAATAGTTATTGTTTATTTCTTAGAATTTCTATTATCTACTGATTGTAACATAACTAGTAAAGCTTAGAAAATCCATTTTAATAGCTATAATAGTATCTGTACTAATAAAAAAGCAAAGTACTAAAAATATTTTCCAGAGGCTCTCAGGTTAGATACTTTTAGAATGCTCATAATGTAAGGGAAGGAGGAAAATGAGGAAGAGAAGGGGTGAGGCCTGGAGGTAGGCTGAAGTGGAAATGGCAATTTTAGTATAGTGGCAGAAGGTAATTTGAATGGCATGGACATCTAACTCTGTATTTTAAGTTACCTGTAGAACTGTGAAGTAAGCACCATTCATCTCCAAAAACTTTAAGGAAAAGCTATTAAAACACGAAGCCTTTGTGGGAATGTTTTCTCCCCTGTAGAAATTAGAAAGTGGTGCTAAATTTCATGGTACAGAACAGAGACAGGGAGTTGTGCAGATACAACAATGCATAATCTGAACCACTTAGTTCAGGGAAAGCGAAAGCTTGGAGCTGTTGGTAACTGTGAGAAGATATCCCTCTGGGATATCAGACATCTTGGGTACCTGGTTGGATATTGCAGAAAATCTGGAGTAATGTTTTAGCCAGTCTTATCTCATTGTTATAGGCAAGGTGATACAGCTGACATCTGAGGTTCATATAGATTAATACCTATTTTCATATAGGAGGGTAATGATATCTTGGAAATTCAATTAAGAGGTAGAATGTTCTTTCCCCTTATAGTTATTCTCATAGGTTTCATATTCTAGCTACAGTGATTCTTTGGTCTGTAAGATGCTTGTTTGTTTTTTTCCCTTACTTGGCTGCCCCACATGGCTTGCAGGGTCTCAATTCCATGACCAGGGATTGAATCTGGGCCATGACAGTAGAAGTGCCAAGTCCTAACCACTAGGCCACCAGGGAACTCCCCTGGTCTGTGAGGCAGTATTATCTTATTCACATGCTTGCTGCTTGCATCAGCTGGGGATGGGCAAAGATTAGGACCTGGACTCCTTGCGAGTGCCCTGGGAGTTCCTATTTATCTTTTCCAATAGCACAAGCTGGAATCAAGATTGCCGGGAGAAATATCAATAACCTCAGATAGGCAGATGACACCACCATTATGGCAGAAAGTGAAGAGGAACTAAAAACCCTCTTTATGAAAGGGAAAGAGGAGAGTGAAAAAGTTGGCTTAAAGCTCGACATTCAGAAAACGAAGATCATGGCATCCGGTCCCATCACTTCATGGGAAATAGATGGGGAAACAGTGGAAACAGTGTCAGACTTTTTTTGGGGGGCTCCAAAATCACTGCAGATGGTGACTACAGCCATGAAATTAGAAGATGCTTACTCCTTGGAAGAAAAGTTATGACCAAGCTAGATAGCTTATTCAAAAGCAGAGACAGTATTTTGCCGACTAAGGTCTGTCTAGTCGAGGCTATGGTTTTTCCAGTGGTCATGTATGGATGTGAGAATTGGACTGTGAAGAAGGCTGACCACCGAAGAATCGATGCTTTTGAACTGTGGTGTTGGAGAAGACTCTTGAGAGTCCCTTGGACTGCAAGGAGATCCAACCAGTCCATTCTGAAGGAGATCAGCCCTGGGATTTCTTTGGAAGGAATGATGCTAAGGCTGAAACTCCAGTACTTTGGCCACCTCATGCAAAGAGTTGACTCATTGGAAAAGACTCTGATGCTGGGAGGGATTGAGGGCAGGAGGAGAAGGGGACGACCGAGGATGAGATGGCTGGATGGCATCACCGACTCGCTGGATGTGAGTCTGAGTGAACTCCGGGAGATGGTGATGGACAGGGAGGCCTGGCGTGCTGCGATTCATGGGGTCGCAAAGAGTCGGACACGACTGAGCGACTGAACTGAACTGAATAGCATTTGCCATATAACACTATCTTGCATTCAGTGCAGTATTATTTTTCAGTTAATTAACATACTTATTCAGCTTTGTGGAAAAAGATGACCAAAAATTCTATCTATATGACATTAGAGGGAAACATAAATTCACACTTTACCATCTTGACATCGAGAGACTTTTATGTTTTATAATCACATATAACAATCTGTCATTTATAGTTCACTTTTCTTTCATTTGACATTATTTAGATCTTAGATACTTCAACATCTGATGTATATCAGTGCCTCATCCTGGATTTGCCAAAAGAGGCCTGTAGAGTAGTTTAGACATAGGCACTTGCTACCTAACTAAGCCTTAATATCCCTGGTAGAAAAAAAAAAACATTAAAATTTATACTTGTGAAATGAACATTCAGATTTAAAAGTACCATTAAAGTGTGTTGGTGGGAGTCAGGGGTTTTGAAAATAAGTGAAAGTAAAGAATGACTAATCGGGAAAGATCTTCAAAAGATCCTTTATGAGAGAATTTCTTCATACTTAGTGGGGAACAGGAGATAATAGAGTAAAAAGTTGCAAACTCCTCCACAGAACTCACACTCTCTCTTTGAGAACACTTCTATTTTGTTCAATTAGTAAAAATGACAAAAATGATTGCTCCAAAATCATAAAACAATACAGAAAGGTATAGAATGAAGAGAAAAAGTACTCCTTCATCTGCCTTCTTTCTTCCAATAGCACTTTTCGTCCCCAAAGTAACCACTGTTAATAGTTTGGTCTATTTCCTCCCAAAACTCTTTTATATATTCCTGAATATTCTTACACATACATATCCCTAAACCGAGGCAAGTATATAGATAAAGAGAAGGGGTCACACTGCATATATTGTTCTGTGTGTAGGTATCAAATCAGAGGGAATATAGATATCAACCTCACTTACTACTGATAATGTCAACCTTGATCATTAGTTAAGGTGGTGTCTGCCCCAGGTTTCTCCACAGCAAAGTTACTATTTTTCCATGCTCTCTTCTTTGGAAGTGAGTTGCTAAGTCCAGCCCACACTTAAGGGAAAGAGAATAAGGTCCATATCCTGGAGGAAAATGTTGTTAGTTGCTCAGTCATGTCTGACTCTTTGTGATCCCGTGGGCTGTAGCCTGCCAAGCTTCTCTGTCCATGGAATTCTCCAGGCAAGAACACTGGTTGCCATTTCCTTCTCCAGAGGATCTTCCCAACCCAGGGATCGAACCTCAGTCTCCAGCATTGCAGGCAGACTCTTTACTGACTGAGCCATCAGGGAAGCTCCTATCCTGGAAGAGGAAGTATCTAAATATGTTATTTGGAATTCTGTAAGAAAGACTTCCCTTCTATTCCATTTATTTGTTTAGTCAATAATTTATATGTGTCAATATGGACACATGGATATTTAATTTATTCTTTGGAGTATAACAATCCTGTAGAGATTTATTTTATTGCTCAAATTCACATGCATTTAAATTCATTCACTGTCTCACTCACTCTCTCTCACTCTCTTCAAAGATATATTTAAAAGAGGAGCAGTCATAATAGGATTCTATTTATGGTCGTAGCTCCTTACTCATTCCTTTCTCAGTGAGTCACTGGTTTTTAATGTCTGCCTTCTAATGGAGTGAGAGTCAGGTGGATGATGAGCTGTGTATGAGGCCACAATCTAAGCTGAGTGGAGACAGCTTAGTAAGGGAGGGACTGGAGCTCTGTGTTCCTTACCAGCTCATACCAAATACTTATTATTGACAATATTAGTGACTTTTGGACCCTTCAGCACTGTCCATTCCTAATCAAAAGTCAGAAATAACCAGGTTCCCAGAATTAACTGGGATTAATTTATAAAAAATTCCTCTCTCAAAGACTGGACTCAAGTAACCAGTGAATTATATGTTTTTACTGGTTTGGATGAAATTGAAAAATTGACTAAAAAGGAATCTACAAGTTTTGGCAAAAATTACCATAGCTTTCTTTAATTAGATTAACTATAATGTTTATTTTAAAACCATTTAAAAAAAAGGCAAATTCAACTCAGGCCATGTTTGATTTTTAGATGACCAAGGGATTGTACATTTTTTTGGAGCTATAAATGTACATCTTTATCTCAGGTAAGAAAAGGCCTTATTGGGCCTTGCCTGGTGGTCTAGTGGTTAAAAACTCAAGACTTGGGAACTAAGATCTGCATGCCATGCATAGTGCAGCCAAGAAAAAAGAAGAAAAGAAAAGGCCTTATCAGTGTCTCATGTTTTCAAGTGAAACATTTTCACTGCAGTTCAAAACTATGTGTGTGTGCATGCTCAGTCATGTCTGACTCTTTGCAACTCTGTGGACTGTGTCAGGCTCCTCTGTCCATGGGATTTCCCAGGCAAGAAAACTGGAGTGGGTTGCCATTTCCTCCTCCAGGGGATCTTCCCAACTCAGGGGTCAAACCTGCATCTCCGGCCTCATCTCCTATATTGGCAGTATATATACATACTTGTGTGTGTGTGTGTATATATATATGTATAGTTGTACAGTGTATATATATATATATATGTATATATGTACAGTGTTGTGTTAGTTGGGCTTCCCTTGTGGCTCAGCTGGTAAAGAATCCACCTGCAATGCAGGAGACCTGGGTTCGATCCCTGCCTTGGAAGATCCCCTGGAGAAGGGAAAGGCTACCCACTCCAGTATTCTTGCCTGGAGAATTCCATGGACTGTAAAGTCCATGGGGTCGCAAAGAGTCAGACACAGCTGAGCAACTTTCACTTTCATAGTTGACTTACAATATTGTGTTAATTTTAGGTATACAGCTCATTGATTCAGTTTTTGAGATNGGAAGATCCCCTGGAGAAGGGAAAGGCTACCCACTCCAGTATTCTTGCCTGGAGAATTCCATGGACTGTAAAGTCCATGGGGTCGCAAAGAGTCAGACACAGCTGAGCAACTTTCACTTTCATAGTTGACTTACAATATTGTGTTAATTTTAGGTATACAGCTCATTGATTCAGTTTTTGAGATTCTTTTCCATTATAGGTTATTATAAGATATTTAGTATAGTTTCTTGTACTACCTTGTTGGTTATCTTTTCAAAACTGTATTCTAATTGAATCGCGGTTTGGGAATGCATTTCAGATAACTGTTGAATTCATAACAGAAAGCTTTAAATGTAGTGACCACAGCAGCTGTTACTTCATCATGCCACTGAGCAGTGTGTTTGTTTATTTATTTATTTTTGGCTGTGCTGAATCTTCATTGCTACATGTGGGCTTTCTCCAGTTGTGGTGGCGGGGGCTACTCATTGTTACTGAGAGGGGGCTTCTCACTGTGCTGGCTTCTCTTGTTGTGGCGCTCAGGCTCTAGAGCACAGGCTCAGTGGTTGTGGCGGAGCGGCTTAGTTATTCCACGGCAGGTGGGATCCTCCCTGGCCAGGGATTGAACCCAAGTGTCCTGCTGTTTTCTAAGTTTATTGTCAACCTCTTTCTTCAGATTATCTCTGAATTTGGATAACTATCAGGTTCCTTTCAGTTGAGACTATAAGAAAGTTAGCAGTCACTATTTCATGCCCGCTTAGGAGACCTGCCTTGGAGGTTCGAGTTGGGATCGTCTAGCATAATACGTGGATCATGGGGTGTGTAGAAAATGAAAAGTCACTTGGTCATCAAGGGATCTCTGAGAAAATCTGAAAAAATGTTCCACAACAGCTGAACCTAAGGCACGACCAGAGGTTGTGTGACTGCCAACTGAACATTGGCTCTTGAACTCATCTATCTATAACTCTGGAGTCTTTAAAATTCCTAAGGTCCGAGCTGGACCCTGGACAAATGGAGTGAGAATCTCTGGGGACACAGCTCAGGCATCAGTGATTTTTTAAAGCCCCTCATGTGATTCCGATGTGTAACCAAGGTTGGGAATTCCTGCAACAGAGGGATGCCCTAGGTAGTTACAGAATAGCTGGGTACTTGGAGAATAATGAAACAAAGGGTTCAAACGCGTAGTCACAGTGGCAGGTGTTAGAAATTGTAGGTAGTCCATTGTTTAAATGAGCTTCTATTTAAATGATCAATCCTGAACAGCAGCACTAATGTTACAAACAGCAGGGATTTATTTACTTATCACTGTTAGTTCTCCAGAATGATCCCGTGGAGGCAAGCAGACAATTATACAAAGAGATAATACACGTTACTAAGAAAACTTAAAATTCAAGTTTCAGATGTTGTCTGGCACGTGGACAGGGTGGCACCACCAATGTGCTCACTGTACTAGGCCAGGACCAACTGAGATTCCACATCCTGCAGCACTACCAGATCAGCTCAGGCTATAGGCCTCCTCAGCCACCTTTCAAACTTGCAAGAGTAGAGGGTAAGCATGATCAAGGTCAAGGACTTTAAATCCAGGCAAATCTGGATTCTAATAACAGTTAATACTTATCTAGGGTTTTCCATTTGCCAGACACTGTACTAAGTGCTTTAGGTATTAACTTATTTGAATCTTACAATCTCTCTAGAAGGTAGGTATTAGCATCCGTTCCTTACAGAGGTGACCTGAAGCACAGAGAGTTTAAGGAACTTGTCTGAGGTCTTACAGGTAGTGTGTTACAGATTTCAGGATTTGAACCCAGAAAGGGTGGCTCTTGAGTATGTACTTTTATCTGTTACTCAACACTTCTGCATACCAGGGAGGCAACCAGCCTTGGGTATGTTATTGAGTCTCACTGCCTTGTTTTAATAATAGTTATGTTACAGGATTGTTGGGAGGGAAACAGCTGGTATCATACTTGGCACAGTTTTCTTTCTGTTGATGTTATTCTCCACTGCCAGGCTGGTTATTGTCAGCTCCTTCTGCCCTGTGGGCCTGGGTGGAGCACTTGTATGTTTACTTAATGATTAACTAAGAGAGTCTAGCAGAGCTTTGCAGTTAATTTTTCTTGTCTCTACTTCAGAATATAAGATAATAGATACTAGTATTGTACCCAAACAAATTCCACATTCTCGCCGACCACACTTAAGGAGTAATGATTTCATTTTTGCACCTGTTTTACGTTCCTGGATATGTTTCAGTGTCTCCTGGTTTACAGTCTGTGGGAACCTGAATCGCATTTGTATCCTGCCGTTGTGTGAATCATGGTGCTGTTCAGGCCTACTGTTTTTTCAGGTCTCCTTTTGCTTTTCTGTGTATTCATTCTATTGATTTTTGAGAGTTTGATATTGAAACTCCAACTAAAAATCTTAATTTCTCTGCTTAAAAAATCATTGTAATATATAGTGAAACTATATGTAACTTTGTTCTGTATTTTTTAAGTCTCCTGTAAATATGTTATCATACGTTCATAATTTAAAAAATAAAAAATAAAGAGAAAAAAAGAACTAATGATTTCAGCCACTTTTGTCCTGAGTAAAATCAGCTTCACTACAACTTGGCTGTACTGTTTAGCTAAGTTAAGAAATCCACTCCCCCTTCTCCCGCCACCAAGGGAGTCATTATGTATTGGGCACTACTCTAAACTCTTTTCTGGAAGCAGAAATCCAAAAATCCAGTCTTGGTAGGTGAAGTGGAGACGAAAGAATTGCTTTCCTTTGCCATTTAAAGAGTTTACATGTTATGGCTCCATTTGCATGAAATTTCCAGAATAAGGGAATCCACAGAGACAGAAAGGAGAGTGAGAATGGGGTGACTGCTACTGGGTGTGGGTTTCTTTTTGATATGGAAACAATGTTCTGAAATTAGATAGTGATAATGATGGCACAATTCTCTGAACATACAGAAAAGGAAACTGACTTGTACAATTTAAATGAGTGAATTTCACAGCATGTAAGTATCTTAAAAATGCTGTTATAAAACAAAGTCATTCAAGTGAATGTTGTTCGCTTTGTCTCATATGCCTTCAGTGGTGCCGAGAAAGAGGAAGGCACCAGCTGCTGCTGCTGCTGCTAAGTCACTTCAGTCGTGTCCGACTCTGTGTGACCCCATAGACGGCAGCCCACCAGGCTCCCCCATCCCTGGGATTCTCCAGGCAAGAACACTGGAGTGGGTTGCCATTTCCTTCTCCAGTGCATGAAAGAGAAAAGTGAAAGTGAAGTCGCTCAGTCTGTCCGACTGTTAGCGACCCCATGGACTGCAGCCCACCAGGCTCCTCCGTCCATTGGATTTTCCAGGCAAGAGTACTGGGGTGGGGTGCCATTGCCTTCCCCGAGGCACCAGCTAGATGGATGTTTTCCAGATGACTGCTGCTCACCTTAGCAGTGATAGATGGATAGCACTGCTACAGAATGTGGGATTTTGATGACAGTTTTCAGGTTGAGTAACTGAGAGGCTATGTGGGGTGACCAAGTTCTCCGTGGGGATTCTAAGCCAAATTCCTAATCTACTGCTATCCTAAGCAAAGCCTGATTATCCAGAGCTATGATGAGAGTGATCAGGTATGTCCAAACCTCCTGGCATATTGTGATTTGCATGGTACCTATCACATGGTCATTAAATCTGTGATAAATGAATAAATGAGTGACTGAGACTCCCTAAAAGCTGGCTTAAAACTCAATATTTAAAAAACGAAGATCATGGCATCCGGGGAAACAATGGAAACAGTGACAGACGTTATTTTCTTGGGCTCCAAAATCACTGCAGATGGTGACTGCAGCCATGAAATTAAAAGATGCTTGCTCTTTGGAATAAAAGCTATGACCAACTTAGATAGCATATGAAAAAGCAGAGACATTACTTTGCCCACAAAGGTCCGTCTAGTCAAAGGTATGGTTTTTCCAGTAGTCATGTATGGATGTGAGAGTTGGACCATAAAGAAAGCTGAGCGCCAAAGAATTGATGCATTTGAACTGTGGTGCTGGAGAAGGCTCTTGAGATTCCCTTGGACTGCAAGGAGATCAAATCCCTCAATACTAAATGAAATCAGTCCTAAATATTTATTGGAAGGACTGAGACTGAAGCTGACGCTCCAATACTTTGGCCACCTAATGTGAAGAACTGACTCATTGGAAATGACCCCGATGCTGGGAAAGATTGGAGACGGGAGGAGAAGGGGACAACAGAGGATGAGATGGTTGGATGGCATCCCCGACTTGATAGACATGAGTTTGAGTAAACTCTGAGAGTTGGTAATGGACAGGGAAGCCTGGTGTGCTTCAGTCCATGAGGTCGAAAAGAGCTGGACACGACTGAGCGACTGAACTGCTGAACTGATGGATCCTCTGGGTTGGAGTAAAGTCTCTGAACACAAATAATTCTTTT
>SJYX01007758.1:0-10884 GCA_006410675.1 Oreotragus oreotragus | reverse complement strand
GGACAGGGGCACCTGTCTTGTCATGCAGGGCTGCCCAGTGGAGTCTGCCTATCCCTGAGGCCACCTGTGCTACTCAGCTTAAAACTCAGGGTATGCTTTCAATGCCCGTTCCATTATTCATAGTTTCATGCTGTTTTTAGCCGTGTACTATTTTAAGCAATGTAAGCTTTGCCCTACTAGCATGAAGAAACCACCACTCCTCAGTAAACTGCACTATTCTTTTAAAGTCACTAAGCTAACCTTTCTCAGTTATGACTTATACCCTTGCTAAATTTCAATACTCAGAGTGTCAAATTCCATTTAATATCTTAGCCAAATTAATGGTTAAAGGGAGTAACGCAAATTCTGGCAGTAACGGCTCTTTACAATTCTAAGATTCAACATAGTTGTTAAATTACAAAAGCTAAAAACTTTCTTGAAATCCTTTCTGTCTGGAGGGGTATGAATTGAGTTTCTTGGATGTTGAATAACTTGGTGGCATTGGTTTGGCTCAGAGTAATGGAAGGGAAAGGAAGAGAGGAAGGCAGTAAGTAAAGAGAAGAAGCCAAATAAACATTTATAGCAGATGTAGCTGCTGCTGCTGCTAAGTCGCTTCAGTCGTGTCCGACTCTGTGCGACCCCATAGATGGCAGCCTACCAGGCTCCTCTGTCCCTGGGACTCTCCAGGCAAGAATACTGGAGTGGGTTGCCATTTCCTTTTCCAATAGCACATGTAGAGATAGCTGTAATTGTTTTCACTGATTTTTAGATCGATGANTGCTAAGTCGCTTCAGTCGTGTCCGACTCTGTGCGACCCCATAGATGGCAGCCTACCAGGCTCCTCTGTCCCTGGGACTCTCCAGGCAAGAATACTGGAGTGGGTTGCCATTTCCTTTTCCAATAGCACATGTAGAGATAGCTGTAATTGTTTTCACTGATTTTTAGATCGATGAGACTTTAGTGCTGGGTGCAAACTGAAAAATGGATTTATCTTTGGATTTATGCTAATGAATATACTGACTGCATCTTGATTGGATTCACAAAAGTACAGAATAAGGGTGGGGAGGGAGAGTAATGACCTTAGGTCTCGTGTCCAGTGCTCCTGTTTAGCTATTCAAACTTAGAAGCAGTAACCCATCGAGGAACTGGTCAGTCGGTCTCTTCCTCTCACTGCCACGGACCCTCTTTCCGGCCTGCTTATTGTTGAGCACGTTTAAAGTTTGGCAGTAAATACAGAAACGCTGGATTCAGTGTAACAGCTTTCATCTCACACTTTCAAATCATATGTTCCAGTCTCTCAACAGTCACAAGAACAGTGGAAGCATAGTCATTCTGCTCACTTTGTTACTGTCGAGCTCTCAAACAGCAAGTGATCCATAGTAAGAACCCCTGAGGCCCTAATAAAATCAGCACATTTTCTTAGGAACCAGCACTTTCCCTTGATTTGAGGACATTGCTCAAAATTCCACATGAGAATCTACAAAGAAAGAATTAATGACTCTCATGCTAAAGACGACTTTGGAAAATCAGATCTTCAGTTCTATTTGAGATATCTAATCTCCAACTAAACTGATAAAAAGTGAGTAGGCTGTGAAACTGTCAAGCTGCCCCCAGAAGGACAGAAGATAGGAGGGGGAAATATGACTTTATCACAGATGAGTGAACTCAGCTCACATCTTCAGCTGAAAGAAACCTGGAGGCCAATCTAACCAGTGGGAGGGTATTTTCACTTCTAAGAACACTTTCTTGACTTAATATGGGGCCCAAGAAAGATGGCAACAAAAAGAGATCAAGAAGCCAACTGTTGTTAAGCAAAATGTCTCAGCATTCTGTTTGGAAACTGTGAGGTTCTGCACTGTGGGTTATCCTTCTCTTAAAGTAACAAGCAAGCTTGGGCAAAATCAATCTGTCATCCCAGGGAGGTGTGTGAGGTTACGGCAACACTGCTGGGGCCTCACCTGACAGAGCGGTCATCACTGCCCGTCACGGCCAGTGGCTTCTTGGGGTGCAGGGCCAGAGCCCAGAGCTCCCCCTCACAGTGACCCTGCAGGATCAGCATTGGTTTGTCCCTTTCTCGCACGATTACTTCAAATATCTCGCTGTCCTGGGTCCCTGCTAGGAGGCGGTCTGCTTTCCAGCACACACTCCGGATAGAGAGGCCTGACAAAGAAAATATACGAGTAAAGTAAAAGCATACTTTGCACCATTCACAAATAAAACACCTGAAAGGTAACATAGCCAAACAATGCCTGGGGTGGACAACCAACCCACACAGCATTCTGCATTATTGACCATTGCCTTCCATGTGCTGGCCCCGACCACACCCCTTTCTGTTTTGTAAAGGACTGCTCTTTCCTGTCTGACTTAGGCTAACTATGTGGTTTTACAGCAAGTGAAGTGAATGAGTCAAAGTGCTCAGTCATGTCTGACTCTCTGCCACCCCACGGACTATATAGTACATGGAATTCTCCAGGCCAGAATACTGGAGTGGGTAGCCTTTCCCTTCTCCAGGGTATCTTCCCAATCCAGAGACCAAACCCAGGTCTGCCGCACTGAAGGAGGATTCTTTACCAGCTGAGCCACAAGGGAAGCCCAAGAATACTGGAGTGGGTAGCCTACCCCTTCTCCAGTGGATCTTCCTGACCCAGACTATCCCTTCTCCAGCAGATCTTCCCAACCCAGACTATCCCCTCTCCAGCAGATGTAGAGAACCGGCTCAGGAAGATCCGCTAGAGCAGGGATAGGCTACCCACTCCAGTATTCTTCGGCTTCCCTTGGCTCAGCTGGTAAACAATCCGCTGTAATGCAGGATACCTGGGTTTGATCCCTGGGTTGGGAAGATACAGCAAAGTCTATATTAAATATGACATTAAAGTGAATATAAGAGCAGGAATTGGTCTTAATGAAAACTTAACCTCCTTTAAAATAATTTCCTCCTGACTTGCTATGGAAGAGTTAATAATCACTTCAATCTTTAGGATGCTAGCACTGTAAGATAATTATATGTGGGTGATACTACAGAACAGTTAATTATCATATTAGGTAAGTATAGTATGTATTTGATCAGAACCGAGTCTCATTCTGCTGGGTAAACAGATGCACCATGTCCCAGAAATATGCAAATGAAACTCCAATTTCAGTCTCAGAATACCATCAAACATTGGAAGATGTTATTCTTCACTGACTTAACAATTTATGGAAACTTCTCTAAAAGTGAAGTACTCCTTTTAAATCCAACCTTCCCCCTCATATCATTCCATCCTCTCTAAGTAGATTCTCAACTTGCCTGCCTGAGTTTTGATTGTGTGGACTTCTTGTGATCTGTTCTGTTCCTTACAAGGTACATTATTTATTTACTTACACAGTGAATTTTCTCCTGTCTGAATTAGAAGTACATAAGCCATCCCACTTTCACAACTATTTCAGACTACTTCAGGATGTGATAACCTTTAAGATCTGAGCTGCCTCTCCAGTGGGCTTTGCGTCTCTGTTGCAGAAACTAACAGAAGTCAGAGTACCTGGACTTCAGTCCTGCTCTATACTGACCGGCCAGACATCCCAGGGAGACTCCCCTTCTCTCTGGGGGCCATAAATGTAGACTATAATTATGGAGACCATGTAATTTATCATCCAAATCAGGACCATTCTGGAAGTAAAGTAGGCTCTAAAAATAATTAAATTTACATTTTTTGAAATATTTACTAACCAAGAAAGCAGCTTTACTATGTCGAAAGACCTGTTAAATAATTCTGTCAAAAAAATTTCAGATCTATCCAATAAAATTATAATTACTTTATTGCAGAATGAAAAGGTCTAAGACAGGGGAATGAATAGGCAGACACACAGAGGATTCTTAGGGTCGTGAGAGTCTGTAGGATCTATAATGGTAGGTACATGTTATACGTGTCAAAACTCAAAGAATATATTAATACAACACCCAGAGTGAACCCTAATATGAACTACAGGCTTTGGGAGATGATACATCAATGTAGGTCCATCCACTGTGACCAGGGTACCATTCTGGTGGGCCATGTTGATAGGGAGGCTGCGTGTGTAGGAGAGCAGAAGTATATGAGAAATATCTGTACCTTCCACTCAATTTCGCTGTGAACCTAAAATTGCTCTAAAAAGTACAATCTGTTAAAAAAAAAAAAATTCAAGACAAATGCTGGGACAATAGAAGAGTTAGTTGGTGGTATCTGGACACCCTAACTGAAATCCTCATCTTAACTCATAATGATCTTAAAAGGATCTAATGAGATAATGAATTTATCTACAAAATAGAATTGTTTTAAGGGATAAGGCTATCCTTACATGAGATAGCTCTCCTTACCCCCTGCTCTGAATGCATTGCTATGTATCTTGAAATGGAAGGAGACAGCACACAGGCAGATTTATTATTCCTGCTGTGAGTAGTAAGTAGCGATACCTTGGCAACGGCTAGTTTCAGGGTCAATCACTCAAAATCCTCCACTGCAAACACCACCGCAGGCTTTCAAGGTTGGAAAGGACAGATGTGTGGGGAAAACAGTCAGGATAAGATGGCGGGCTGACAGGCAGGAGGCTCAGCTGAGGAGAAAATTCCTTTTGCTACTGTCCCTTTCTTGTCTGTATCTCCTCCTCATGCTTTTATTAACATATTCCTATTTCCTAGGATGGGGCTGAATTTGTCATCTCCCTAGCAGGCTTTGCATCATCTATAACTTTATTACAGGAGAGGTATAAGACTTCGTCCTTGAGAAACAGGAAGAGAGATATTAATTACATTCTAACATCAGCAAAAAAATCAGATAGTTTACTTGTTTATTATATTTATTGCCCCCCTCTTACTAATATCTGTGAAGACAAGAGTTTTCTCAGTTTTATACACCTCTGTGTCCTCCACACCTAGTATAGTGGTAGATACTCAGTAAGAATTGTTAAAAGAATAACATATTAAAATCATAAACATTTCTTGAGTCTTTGGAGATACCAAGAAATAAAAGATAACCTCCCCATCCTCAATGAGAACATTTCAGAGGACAGATATAGTCATTAGTTTACATGCAAAAATATTTATTGAGCACCTATTACATGCCCAAGACTAGAGCTTAAACACTGAACAAGACAGGCTCATGCCCTTAGGGAGTTTGCATTCTAAGGAGGAGACAGACATTTGTAAGCAGGTATCTACATGCCAAAATCAATTAAAATAATATACACAAGAATACACAACAGGGAAAGGACAGTCTCTTCCACAAATGGTGTTGGAAAAACTAGACAGCCACATATAAAAGAAACATACAAAAATAAACTCTAAATGGATTAAAGACGACCCTAAGACCTGAAACCCTAAAACTCCTAGAAGACAACACAGGCAGTAAGCTCCTTGACATCAGTCTTGGTGATGACTTTGTGGCTCTGACACCAAAAGGAAAGGCAACAAAGGTAAAAATAAACAAGTGTGAACACATCAAACTAAGAAAGCTTGCTCACAGCAAAGGAAACAATCAACAAAGTGGCCAGGCAAGCTACCCAATGGGAGAAAATACTTGCAAATCATACATCTGGATAAGGAGTTAATATTCAAAATATATAAAGAACTCATACTACTCAATAGCAAAAGTTCCAAACAATCTGATTACAAAATGGACCTGAATAGACATTTTTCCAAAGAAGACATCCAGATAACAGGTACTCGAAAAGGTGTTCCACATCCCTAGTCAGAGAAATGCAAATCAAAACCACAATGAGATGTTACCTAACACTTATTATGATGGCTATTTTTTTTTCCTAAAGCTGAGAAATAACAAATGCTGGCAAGAATGGGGAGAAAAGGTGGCCCTTGTGTACTATGGGAATGCAAACTGGCACAGCCACTGTGGGTAACAGCATGGAGGTACCTCAAAAATGAAAAACAGAACTACCAGAGGATCCAGCAGTTTCACTCCTGAATGTTCTCTGAAGGGAACAAAACCACTAACCGTAAAACGTATCTGCACCCTACGTTCCCTGCAACATGACTCACCACAGCCACAGCGGGGAAACAACCTAACTCTTCACCAACCGACCGATAGAATGTGGCATACACACAGATAATGGATTATTATTCAGCCACACACACACAATTTTTGCCATTTGGTACAACATGGGTGACTTCTGAGGGCATAATGATAGGTGAAATATGTCAGATAGAGAAAGATAAATATTATGGGACTATATATGGAACCTAAAAAAGAAATAACAAAACCCCCAAATCTCACAGATGCACAGAACAGATTGGTGATTGCCAGAGACTGGGGTGGACAGCAGGCAAAATGAGTGAAGGTAATCAAAAGGCACAGACTTCCAGTTATAAAGTAGGTAAGCCCTGGTGGTGTAATGTAAGCATTATGTACATGTACATTTAGCAGTACTCTAATATGTATTTAAAAGTAGCTAAGAGAATAGATCCTAAAATTTTTCATCACAAGAAAAAAATTTATAACTGTGTAGTGATGTTAACTAAACTTGAGGTTATCATTTAGAGACAAATATACATACACACATCATATATAAACATTATTTTATATACCTGAAACTAAGGTTATAGTTCAATTGTATCTCAATAAAAATCATACATACATACACACATATTATATATATATACACATATATATCTCAGCAATATGTTATGTATTTTAATTGTTACCTGTCAGGGAATGTTTAACAGGAGGATTCCTACGTGTGGTTTTTCACAAGTCCTTTGTTTCTTTTTAAGCGGAACAGCACGCTGCTCCCAGGAACTGGGGTCATTGTGTGAGACAGGCTTGAATCTCCTTTAGTAAACATTCTCTTTATGACAAAACTGCTTAGTCTCGATCCCCTTTCTTGAGACATGGATTGTCTCCTGACCTTGTGACCATCATCATCCCTGTTCCCTCGGTAATGGTTACCGTACATTTGGTTTTCTGATCTTTATCATTGACGAAAGAAACTTCTTGTACTACAGCCTATATATACTCACAGAAAAATCATTAAAGCACCTTTGCTCCATCAGAGCTTGGGTCCCCGTGTCTTTCTCTCTCTCCCCCGACCCACCCCTCGCTGATTGCTTGGAGTGCAGAGACCCGTCTTGCTCACTCTCCTGCCCGGGCTTCTGAGACTCTCTTGAGAGGGCGCCTTGTGCCTTCACCCCACCTCGAGAGGGCTCCTGGTGCCTTCGTGAGAGATGCAAGTCCTATGTCAAGGACTTTATTGGCTTTCTGCGTAAACCAGGGAGTATCAGCCTCTTTCTCTCTTTCACTCTCTTATCGTCGCCTCCGGACCATCAGGTCCTGGTCCGTTAAAGGACCCCAACAGTTAACCAAAATATTCAAACCACAGTCCCTTTATGATTCCACCGACTGTGCTAAAGGCTTACCTTTCCAAGCAGACCTGGCACCCACGCTCCACGACAAGCACGCACAGGTGAGTTCTCCCCACGGCCTCGAACTAAATGGCTTGAACACAAAATTTCTCCCTAAGAACCACCAGCGTACAAACACTTTTCTCCCACCATCCCCACTATTTTTTAACTTCCTGTTTGGGGAACACATTCAGAATGTTCAAGAATACTATAACAAGCAACCTATCACACGGAATTGATACGTTAACATTTAAAAAATATTTGCTTTGTCTTTAAGAGGTTTAGAACAAAGAAGAACCTTCCACTCCAGACTAGACTGACGAGGCAGTCAAGCTATGCAGCACCCAGCTGTATATTCAGACTCTGCCCAGGGAGCTCTTAGATCCTCGGAAGAGCCTCAAGGGGCCTGGCAAGGAAACCACAAGGAAATGAGAGATGAGAGGCAGAGTCTAAGGATCCCACCCCTGCTTTTCCCTGAGTAACTCACAGGCTGTGTTTTATAGCAGATTCCATTTGAAAAAAGGCTTCCACTGAACCAACGAGCCTAAGGGAGGAGCTTTAACATGTAGCAAAAGCAATGAAGTTAAACTGATTTGGACTGTTCCTGACTATAAGCAGGGGCAGGGCAGAAGGGGAGAGAGCCCAGGCAGGAGTCGTTTCGTTTTCACTGTTTACAGCATGAATTTAGTGAGCTGTGAACGTTTTCCCTAGAGACCAGCTCAGGCTCTCTACAAAAACTCAGTTCTTCAAACCAATAAACTCGATTCTATCACATCAGACAAGTCGATCCCAGGGGTCTACCTACAGAGACGCTAAGCTGCTCTCACTTCCAAGAGAACTATTTAACATGGGAATTGCTTCCTAAGGACACCTCAGTGGGTAGAGAGCTGTCTTCGAGTTTCCTAATAGCGCCCTGTTTTCTTCATTTCTGAACCTAACTGCTGTTGTGCAGGTCAGGCTGGCTTTTACGTGCACACTGTGGAGAGGCAGGTTCCTAACAAGGTTCTGATATGTAGGTCCCTTCTCCCATCCATCCAGGCTTGGTTTTAGCTTCTCTGACACAGATGCAGAGAACAGTAACCTAACCACAATTCCCAAGCTAGGCTAGCCGAGGTGACCACTGCACTGGGAAGAAATTAAGCTGTGCTTCCCTATCTTCTGCTCTGGGAGTCAGACAAATATAAGGCATTATTTGGAATATGGTCAGAAATTCACCAAGAGTGAAAAGAGAGCCAGGGAAAACCATCCTAATAATTTTAAACCGTATAAATTCTCTTTTCTTATGAAAAAGTGTGTGTGTTTCAGAGGAAGGCGTTTTGGTGAGGGGTGCACATTTTGAATTTAATGACCTCCTCTGTCACTAGCTCTACTGTGAGAAGCACGGGGCTCTTGCCTGTGCTTGGTTCAGACAGCCAGCAGATGGCAGTATAGAGCAACCACCCACTTCAACAGAAAAACTCTAAGGCTAACATCAAGTTCACACCAGCCCTTTCCCCAGATTTTATATTCAGACCAGGAAGTGGAAAACAGTAACTTTTCAATCTTCTCTGTGACAGTCCTGAAAACCGGGCATGGGGAGATCTAATCCATGAGTATCACGAATATCAACACAGACCTAAAGGACATGGCTTATTTTTCACTAGTTCATTGAACAGTTAAGTACATGGACTGGATTTATATCCCAGATCTGTGACATGGCAAGTGTTTAATCTTTCAGATCTTTGGCTGCCCCACCTGTAACCTGGAGAGAATATTAGCACTCACACATCACAGCACTGTTATGAAGATTCAGGGCAAGCATGTTTCAAACACTTGACCCAATGTCTGGCATTCAGTATCAATCTGTGTCTGGCACTCAGTATCAATAAGTATGTTATTGTTGTTGTGATTTCAACCAGCAGGTTTTTATTAGATTCACATCTCCATGGAGAACAGCTTGCTGTGCATGTGGTCAGATTCTGTCCCCAGGCCGGGGTCAGCACCAGGAGCTGTGAAGCTGCTGCTGTGTCCTCCCTGAATCTGTTAGTTACAACCCTGTGTTACAACATATCNTAGATTCACATCTCCATGGAGAACAGCTTGCTGTGCATGTGGTCAGATTCTGTCCCCAGGCCGGGGTCAGCACCAGGAGCTGTGAAGCTGCTGCTGTGTCCTCCCTGAATCTGTTAGTTACAACCCTGTGTTACAACATATCCGTTGTGTTGTTTCTTATCACTTTGATATGTTAGCATTGCTGACTCTCAGAAGGAATGGCTGTATCTGACACACAAAGAAAACTATTTGGGGAATAAAATGCTTTTGGCCCAAGAAGGGAAGACTGGCAGTGGGGAGGGGAAGGGAGTTGGTCCTTATTGGTGTTCTTCAGTCACTGAGCTGTGTCCAACCCTTTGCGACCCCATGGACTGCAGCACGCCAGGCTCCTCTGTCTCCTGGAGTCTGCTCAAATTCATGTCCACTGATCCGACGATGCTATCTAACCATCTCATCCCAGTATCATCCCAGTAGCATGCTGGACACCTTCCTACCTAGGGGGCTCATCTTCTCGTATCATATCGTTTTGCCTTTTCATGCTGTTCATTCTCGTGGCAAGAATACTGAAATGCGCTGCCGTTTCCTCCTCCAATGGACCACGGTGTGTCAGAACTCTTCAGTAAGACCTGTCCATCTTTGGTGGCCCTGCATGGAATGGTTACTAGCTCCACTGAGTTATGCAAGCCCCTTCACCACGACAAGGCTGCAATCCATGAAGGGGTGGTACTTATCAGTGCTCTTAAACCTTGTGCATGGAGGCCTAATATATGGTAAAAACCAAGAACAGTTGCTCCAAACCTTACTGTTCATCAGAACCTACATGGAAAATGTTTTTAAAACATGGATGCCTCTATCCTACCCAGAAATTTCTCTCAGTTGGTCTGGAGTGGATCAGGGCACACTTATTTTTAGCTCCCCAGGGCTGAGAACCACTTGTTAAGAACCAGTCACTACCAAGCTGTTCCGAAGCTGTGTGTGTTCTCAGGCTTTAGACAGACTGTTGAAAATTCAGATTTCTGGGCCAATTCTAATACAGTGGTTCTTCAGCCAGATATTGGAAAACTACTGTAGTAGATTAGAAAGCAGAAGGCCTGATGAGAAGATGGCCAAAAATAAGTGTAACTTTGAGAAACTTTTTCTGAGTCAAACAAGCCAGTCCTGTAAATGGGCAGGAATGGTTCTCCCAGACACTCCCAGCCCTGCACCCAGAGCTTTGCACATGTGCCTGAAAAGGCTACGGCGATTCAAGAGGAGGCTCTTGGACAGCACGGGGCCCTAGGTGGGGACAGTAAATATCTGTTGAATACATGAGGAAACCATAGCACAGACAGTTTGCAATATTTGCCCCAAGTCCCAGAGTGAGCAGGTGAGAGAGAGAAGAGGAGGCTGCAGGCCATGCAAGTCTGGGGTAAACTCTCTTCTCCAAAAGGGTATTTCCTTTCTCAGTGGATGCACCCCCAGGACATGGTATCAAAGGTCAAACAAGACAGGGTGATGGCTTTCTACTA
>SJYX01007757.1:33377-48635 GCA_006410675.1 Oreotragus oreotragus | reverse complement strand
GACCCAGAGGGATGGTATGGGGAGGGAGGAGGGAGGGGGGTTCAGGATGGGGAACACGTGTAAACCTGTGGCAGATTCATGTTGTTGTATTGTAAAACCAACACAATATTGTAAAGTAATTAACCTCCAATTAAAATAAATTTATATTAGAAAAGAAAAGCATTAGATAGTTTTTCCATCTCTCATATAGTTTACAACTCTATATTTCCATAAATATTAAATTAAGTACATTCTATTCCCTTATGAACACAATAAAATTCTCCCAATCCCCTATCCTCTTTCTATCTAAATATAGTAATAATCTACTCACTTCTTTTTAACATATGTAGAAATACAATCATAGAATATTTAATATAGAAAATACATGATAATGAAGAGTAGTTACTCAAATATTTTTCTTCAGTTACTAAGCAACTGAGTGAAGGAAGGAAGCGGATGCCTGTTTGGCAAAACCAATACAGTATTGTAAAGTAAAATAAAGTAAAAATAAAAACTAAAAAAAAAAAAAAGAATCCAGTGAGAGGACTTAATGTTTTCTACTAAACTGTAGACACAAATTCTCTGTGTGATCACAATTTGGCTATTTTCCTCCAATTCCCCCTCGTACTCAGATTTTTATTAACAAGATAAGAAAACATGGCTAAAACTGGTGAAAACTGAATTCTTTACTAATATTATGTCTTTAAACATTGCAAAAGTATATATGTTGTTTGCAGAAAAAAAACTTAAAACAATCAGCAACCTGTAAAATATTTATGTGATTCTCACATCTCACCCCATCCTGTTCTCAAATCCATTACTGTCATCTGACAAAAACCCATTTTCCGATGTATCAATTATTATTTTTATAATTTATATTACTTTTATAGCACATAACTATGGTCATTGATATCATTTTTAAGCAGCCATGGCATATTATTGTATGTATTGTACTATAAAGAGCTTGTTTCCTTAATCTAAAAAAATTTCTTGAGTTTGTGTCAGGGTTAAATGATGTCATGATTGAGAATATGGGTTCTGCCTTAAGGCAGATACAGGCTTGATTCCATACACCTATGTCATCTTGCACAATTGATTTATTCTGTGAGCTTCAGTTTCCTTCACAGTTAAAGCAATAAAAAATATTCTTTTCTAATAAAGTTGTAGTGAAAAATATTTGACATGATCTGAAATAATTACTACTATTATTTATACAAGGAAATCTTCTTGAGCATGGATATATAGGTTAAATAGCATTCCCTCCAAATTAATGTTCACCCAAAACCCCAGAATGTGACCTTATTCAGAAATTAAGCTAATGCCGTCGAAGTAATTAGTTAAAATAAGGTCATGCTTGATTAGAGTAGGCTCTAATCCAATGAAGGGTGTCCTTATAAGAAGAGAGGGATTTGGACACAGAGACCCACAGCAAGGAGAAACTCACAGGGGGAACACAGTGTGCTGTGAAAGGCAGAGACTGGAGGAATGCATCTGCAAGCCAAGCATCACCAGGAACCACCTTAAAGCTGAAAGAGGCAAGGATTTTCCCCTAGCGCCTTCAGAGTGAGTGTGGCCACTTGCCAAAACTTTGACTTTGGACTTGGAGCTGCCTGAACTGTAAGGCAATACATTTCTGTTGTTTTAAGCCAGTCAGTTTCTGGTAAATTGTTAACACTGCCATATGAAACTAACAGAATGGCTGTATTTTTAGCCATTCTAAGATTGATCCATTTAGAGTATCATTATTGTTTTGTGTGTTGTTCTGTACAGTGTTGTGGATATTTCTGTGACTGATTGCAGAAATATATTTGTTGTGCTAAGGATAAATATTATATTTAAATTTTTTTATAGCTACTGCCAAATTGCCCTATAAAAGGGTTGTATAAAACTATACTCTGGCACCATATAAGAGAGTGTCCTTCTCTATATTTTCACTAAAAATGGATAGTATCAATTTTTGCACATGAGAGCTGTGAAGGAATATTTCACCACTTATTGTAATTCATCTGTACCTTAATTTCTCCTACCTATAAAACTGAGATAGTAAAAGCATTTAATTTTTAAGCTGTGTGAGAATAAAAGTGTCAAATACTTAGAATAGTACCTAACATATAAAGAACAGCTGAATAAATGCTGAATTTTTCTTTATTAGTATTATGATGATTGAAATGTTCAGGAAGAAAAACCAGCTCAGAAACCAACATATCCTCCCTTTAAAAATTCTTTCAAATTCTTGGTGATTGTGAACACATTTTGTTCCAGCTGATTCCAAGTCTATTTCTTAGCAAGTAGAGTTTTTCTTGATCTTGATCAAGCAGCTACAAAAGAGATGCCTTATCTCTCTAGCTGTCTCTCACTAACTGAGCATCATGTAGAAGGAAATGGCAACCGGTCCAGTGTTCTTGCCTGGGAAATCCCATGGACAGAGGAGCCTGGTGGGTACAGTCCAAGAGCCACAAAGATTCGGACACGACTTACTGACCAAATAGCAGCAGCAGCAGGTGAGGGCCTCCTTTTTCCTTCTTTATCTTCCTCTACGCTTCCATTTCCTTCCTAACCTCTTTCCTTTTCCTTTTTTTACTTTTTCCTTCCTTCCCTCCCTCCCTTTCTTTATTTCATCCTTCCAAAAAAACAAATTCAGAGAGGCAGCACTGTATTTTGAGTAAATATGTCTCCTCAAAGATACACACTAGATATAGAGAATTAGAACAACAACAAAAAAGATTAATGTCCAATCTCTGCCTTTAGTGAGCCCATTTAATTGGGACAAGCCATTTAATTACTTTGGATGGTAGTTTCATTATTTATTCATTCATCTATTTATTTCACAAATATTTCTTGAGAGCTTTCTATGGGCTGATATGTGAAGACACAACAGTGAATAAGAGAGATACAGCAATCGCCCCCATGGGACTTTAATTTTATTGTGAGAGATATTAAAATCTAAAATTCAATGATTTTTTTTATTGTGGTGATAAATCTACACTAGGAAAGCAAAAAGCCACGAAGCAGGGATGTCTATCTCAGGCTGAAAAGTCAAAGAAAACTCCTTTAAGAATGTGAGTCTGACATCTGAAATATGCCTAAGAATAATCCAGGCAAAATCAGAGCCAAGGAGAAGTTATAAGCAGAGGGAACAAGATAGCTGAAGGGCCTGAGGCCAAGAGGTATACAGCTCATCACTGAGAATCTGAAAGATGTGTGTAGTTAGAAGAAGGAGAGTATTGTGAAATGAGAATGGTGGGTAGGCAGGGGTTAGATGTGCAGTTAATAAAACAGGTCAACAATCAAACTCCTTAAAGTGTCTGACTCTTTGCAACCTCATGGACTATAGCCCACCAGGCTCCTCTGTCCATGGGATTCTCCAGGCAAGAATACTGGAGTGGGCTACTGTTCCCTTCTCCAGGGCATCGTCCCAACCCAGGGATCAAACCTGAGACTTCCTGCATTGCAGGCAGAATCTTTACTGTCTGAGAATAGGTTCATAGCAATGTTATCTAAAATCACACAGGTTGATAGTGTTTTGGGAATTTGTCATTGTAATTAAGGGGTGGTGGGGGCGGCCAGACCAGAAGCAGGGAAACCGTTAAGGAAACTCATACTGCTTGAGGAATAAAGTGATAACGTCTGAGTAACATGTGTGAGATGAGTCTCGTGTGGGAGACATCAAGGAATTGTTGTCCTTGTTCAGTTGCTCAGTCATGTCCAACTCTTTGTGACTCCGTGGACTGCAGCACACCAGCTTCCCTATCCATCAGCAACTTCCGGAGCTTGCTCAAACTCATGTCCGTTGAGTCAGTGGTGCCATCCAACCATCTCCTCCTCTGTCGTCCCCAGTGGACTTTCATAATAAAAACAATGCCAAGACCCCCTAGCTCCCACCTGGCAAGTAAGTCTTACTCACTCTCCGGTTAGAGGTGGTCACCTGAAGCTCTTCGGTCAGAAAGACTCTTAAGTTACAACGCGGGAAGGCAAGGATATCCTGACCAGTGAGTGACAGTGATCATGGGTGTAAGAAGGATGAGCGGCAGCAGGGATTCCTCATGCATGCTCTGTCTGTCAAACACTTATTGTACAAGCTAATATCTGAGACCAGAGAGATCAAGTGAATTTTGAGATTTCAGTTGCCACAGCTTGTACTGAAGCTGAGATTGTGCTCTTATTACTTTACTGTTTGCTATGCTCCTTTTACAGTTTACTTTGCCGGCCCACATTGACTCTAAAGCAACCATTCCTCTCATTAATCGTTGTATAGTTCTCATCTAAAAAGTATGAATCAGTGACACACTGTCTTAGGTCAGCTTTAAAACTTGCAAACTCATGTAACATGCTCTACCTGAAATAACTATAAAATACTTATCAAGCTGCTGCTGCTGCTGCTAAGTCACTTCAGTCATGTCCGACTCTGTGTGACCCCATAGACGGCAGCCCACCAGGCTCTCCCGTCCCTGGGATTCTCCAGGCAAGAATACTGGAGTGGGTTGCCATTTCCTTCTCCAATGCATGAAAGAGAAAAGTGAAAGTGAAGTCACTCAGTCTGTCCGACTGTTAGCGACCCCATGGACTGCATGCAGCCCACCAGGCTACTCCGTCCATTGGATTTTCCAGGCAAGAGTACTGGGGTGGGGTGCCATTGCCTTCCCCGATACTTATCAAGAATAGCTTTAAATTATATTCTAATCAACTGCTTGACTTAGGTATTATTTCTCACATAAGAATTGAATATTGTCACTAAGCAGTGCTTTATATTGAGTTTATTAAAGGGCCCAGTTTTTCCAAGCTTGTTTTAATGGGCATTGGAGGGTTTCAATGAGAAAAGTTGAGTTCAGTTCAGTTGCTCAGTCATGTCCAACTCTTTGTGACCCCATGAACCACAGCACACCAGGCCTCCCTGTCTATCACCAACTCCCAAGTCCCTCCAAACCCATGTCCATTGAGTCAGTGATGCCATCCAATCATCTCATCCTCTGTCATCTCCTTCTCCTCCTGTCTTCAATCTTCCCCAGCATCAGGGTCTTTTCAAATGAGTCAGCTCTTCGCATTAGGTGGCCAAAGACACATGGGCAAATTGGGATTGCCCTTTCTCTGAGAAGTATAGAGCAAGTTGGGAGGGTGTACATATAGAGGTTGGGAGAGCAGAAATAATGTTGTACAGGAAAATGATGAGAGTGGTCATAGAAATGAAGAAGTGTATGTGTTGGGTTGGCCAAAAAGTTGTTCAGGTTTTTCTGTAGGATCTTATGGAAAACCCCAAACAACCTTTTGGCTAACCCAATATTATAGCAGAATAATTTGGTGGCAGAATAAAAATTCATTATAGAATTAGACCTACCTTAGCTTATTCCAAGGGTGCCATTTCAGGCATTCATAGTTTTTTCCCCACCATGGGTGATATTTTGATAATGATGCTTAACTGATAGTGTTGTTCTAAGACATTATTAAAGAGCACGTGGAAATTACTGGCTACAATAGAAACCACAGAATGGTTTTCTGTTAAGTAACTTCCTTAGACATGGGCTTTAGTCCCTGGAAAACCACTCCTAGCCTCAGTTCACCTTTTCGCTTTTTCTCCAGTATGGGCTCCACAGCGTACCCTACCTGGGAGATCCACACAGAGCTTCAACTCAGAGCAAGTGACGCAGGGGAAGTAGAGATTAAGTTGATCAGAATTTTGAAAGACACTTTGCTAGGATATGACCACATGCCCTAATTCCCACGGGACAGCCTATTTTCACTGATTGCCCCAGTACCATTATTCACCTCCTCCTCTTTTACTCTCAAAGTCTGGGTGATAAATTATATGACTATCCTACCTTTTGAGCCTTTTCATCTCTCCCTTTATGTTCTTTTCTTCTTTGACATCTTTTTCTCTTACTCACATTTACTGTTTTTTTCTTTAAAAAAAAAAAATTTTGTATTGGGATATAATGCTGTGATAGTTTTAGGTAAACAGCAAAGGTACTCAGCTGTACATATATATGTATCCATTCTTCCCCAAACTCCCCTCCCATCCAGGCTGCCACATAACCTTGAGCAGATTTCCCTGTGCTATCCAGTAGGTCCTTCTTGGTTATCCATTTAAAATATAGCAATGTGTACATGTATATCCCAAACTTCCTAGCTATGCCTTCCCCCCATTCTTCCACCCCGCAGTCATATGTTCATTCTCTAAGTCTGTGTGTCTTTCTGTTTTGTAAGTTCATTTGTATCATTTCCTTTCAGATTCCACAAAGAAGGGATATCATCTGCTATTTCTCCTCTGTCTGACTTGCTTCAGTCTGACACTCTGGGTCCATCCATGTTGCTGCAAATGGCATTATTTCATTCTTTTTAATGGCTGACATTTACTCTTTTTTCTATCATGCACTTCAATATCACTGTATTTTAGGTCCCTTTACTTATGATTTTTTCCTTTCTCTTCATCATTTCCTCCACACATTTTCCCTATAAAATGACTATCCCCACTTTTAGTTCTTCATTCCCTCTCATTCTATTTTCTTCCTTCCTTAATTCTCATCTTTTTCTGTCTCTATATCTTCATCTCTGTCTTCCTCCTACATGCTCCTTCTTCTTGTCTCTTATTTCCATTTCTGCGCTAGTTTTAGTATCTCCATCTACATCACATACAGTGGAGTCTGGGAAAAGCATCCTTGAGAGTGGACGTCTTTTCTCAGTTTACTTTTGCTTTGCAGATATGGTCCAGGAGACAGGTGGCCTCATAGGAGGACGAGTAATGACATGGAAATGATACATTTGTCGCAGCTTGCTAGCAACAGAGGAAAGCTTAAAATAGGATTTGAAAAGCAGGGGTGGCCCAGACCCAGAATAGATGGCCTCAAATCACTGATGGCTTTAAGGTTTTATTTTGTTTGCCAAAGGGTTGGAGTGAGGTTACTCACACTTCACCACAGGCTCACCCTCCTTCCGAAATGTAATAACAGAGCAGCACCATCATAAAAATAGAAACAGCTCATGCATCCATTTGTCATCTTTTAGGATACAGCTAATCAGAGCATCCCGGAGCCATAGCCAGTGAGCAGGGACATTAAAGCAGATTTGTTGGTGCCACACAACGATTGAGTTCAGGGTTGGAAGAGAGGGCGGGATGGGTTCCATGACTTGAGATGAGGCATATGACTCAGAAGGGTTTGCATCTTCCTAAAATGTTAACATGTATGACTCTAAACTTACATTCTGACCTAGGAGTCAGGAAGGCGGGCTGTATCTTCCTATCAGTAGATCATAGGACTGGGCTGCTGACTCCAGCCACTTTCAGGTTTCCTGGAGAAAATAAGGGACCACCCAAGGGGACTTAGGTGATATTGGTTGCTCACATGTGAACCTGGGTTTGTCATTCTCTGTGATAACACACTGCCTTATTTGTAATTAAGAACTACAGGCAAATATAGCCTGAGGTTCAAAGAATATTAGATTTAGGTCCTTGAAAAAAGACTCAAGGACCTACATTAAGATTTCTCAAAATTTAATGTGCAAACAAATTACCTATGGATACTGTTAAAACTGCTAATTCTGATTCAGTGCTGAAACTCTGCAACTCTAACAAATCCCCAGGAGCTTCTAATCCTACTTTTCTCTATAGAACTCATTTTAAAGAGCAAGGACTTAAGAGGCTTCCACTTTTTATGCATGGGAGAAAGGATGACTTGCCCAGATCCCCAGGTGCACTGCCGGCAGAGGTGGGCTAGACTGTTTTAACGTGTGTGTTGTCTTATTCTAACTAGCATGACCCCTAGAATCAGACAAGTTCAAGTACAGTGCCAGTCACCCCCACGCTGCTGGTTTTATCTTCTCAGTTTCTTCATCATGGATAATTTCACTACTTCTTGAAATTTTTGTAAGAAATAAATGAGAAAAAACATAGTACATTGATTAACATGGTGTCTGGTACATAGTATATGTTTTCATAATATAATCTTCCTATATCTTACTACATTCTGGTAAAACTATGATGAACAAAATTATCAAAAAATCACACCTAAAATTACTAGATACTAAAGGGAAGAGGACGACATTACTCACAGACAACTCCCTCTCCTTTCTAAGCATTTAGCAACCAAATAAATACCCAGATTTCCAAATGAAAAGTTCCTGGTTCTAAGGACTACAAGACAAGATTGTGTACACTCAACTACATACATGTCCAGTAGCCATCATTCACATCCTAGTTGTAACAAACTTGCATATTCATCATAACTTTATGACAGGGAGCAGTGTGCAAAGTAAGAGGTAACTTTTTTTTTTTTTTTTCTGATTTGCACAAAAGTCCCTTTGGATTAGCCTTTACTAACCCTCTAGGTACATTCCCCAAAGGGATTTATTCTTTTGTAAGCATCCTGCCTAGTCTCCCTCTCTCTTGGCTCCTTTATTTATCCTCAAAGGCACAGGGAAGATCATTTTTAAGATTTTTTATGAGTCAAATGCCCATTGCTCTTCTTCACAAACCAAGGCAAAATTTAACTATTTGACCCGTTACCACTTTCCCCACTTTCTGCCACTCAGCTTTCAAAAGAACTTTCCTGAACCCTACTTAACTATGAGACCAGTCTCACTCATCAAGTTAAAACCCACTCACAAGTAAAATATTAAGGATACCCTCCAGCTTACCTGTAGCATGAAGACAGAAGATCCATATCCACATTAATTATAGCATATATTGTACACAAATTGTACATAAATAATATTAAACTCTCAGTGAGGTTAATTTTCTCACTGAGATTATAGATAAATACTGGATAATGTCAGAAGATTTGGGGACCAAATAATATCAAAATTCTGCCCTGGGGCTCAGAAAGATCTCCCTGTTAGTACTATTAAAAACAAAATAACAGGCCCCCAAATGAGTCACTGATGATAAGCCCCACATCACCAAACTGAAACATAATTACAGCTTCAGCTCTCACAGAAATGGCATCTTAAACCAGTCAATTGGGAATCACCTGATCATCACTAGAGGGATCATCTGCCTTAAAGACTCCTGCCAACCCCTAAAGGAAAGTAACTTTGCACTAACGTTTTTGCCGATAATAATTTCCTTGTTCTTCCTTTCTCCTGTTAAAAGTTACTCATTTTGTACAGCTTCTCCAAGCTCCTTTCTCTCTGCTAGATTGGAGGCTGCCCAAATTGAATTTATTTTTACTCTAAAAAACTTTTAGAACTTTTAAAATGCCTCAGTTCATCTTTTAACACTACAGTGCAACATAATGTTTCTATTAAATGAATACACATTTGCTACAAACTCCAGTGCCAAGCTCTAGTAAACAAGACATTATAAGCGACTTTTTGCATCAGTCAACCAACATTCCATGGTCTCCACTATAGCGAGTTCTTTCCACCTAGTCTTTCATTATGTTGCATGACAACATTGTGAATTAGGTGTTATTAACACTTCACCAGGCTTCCCAGGTGACTCCGTGGTAAAAAATCCACCTGTCAATGTAGGAGACGCAGGTCTGATCCCTGGGTTGGGAAGATCCCCTGGAAAAAGAAATGGCAACCCATTCTAGTATACTTGCTTGGAAAATCCCATGGATAGGGGAGCCTGGCAGGCTACAGTCTATGGGGTCACAAGAGAGTCAGAGGACCCTTAATGACTAAACAATGACAACATTTTACCACTAATGCAACAGTATCTCAGAGAGGTAAACCAGCTTGCTTAAGATCACCAGCATGTAAGTTATAGAGTTGGGATCCCAAACCCAATCCCTAGGATCCTTCTCTATGGTATTTTTTGCTAGATTAGGGCACCCTAGAGATTTGAAGAGACTCATCAGAGCCTGAATGGGTGGGTCACAGATGTTCCACCTTCTTCCCCACAGTCCTTGCCACCTGGTGCCACCTGGCCCTATGGTTCATTGCCAGGTGGAAAGGCCACCTCATTCCATAACAATCAGAGCTTGGAATGAAAGCAATGAAGTAGACAGCTGTCCTTTCCTGTGATCTGTTTTCACTGCATTTGCTGATGAGATAATCAGATGTTCCTTCCAAGTGATAATTTTCTGTTTGTTTACCCTGGAAATTTGATGCCTAAGCTAGGTTGTGCCTGGCAAGAAGAGAATTCAGCAGAGTAGTTGGTGACATCTGAGACTGGGGAGGAAAAATTGGCACCAAGACGTGCATTCACAGCCAGCAATGAGCAGCAGGTAAGGTGCAGATTTTTTTAATATTCAAGAGTAGAAAAGTCCCAGACCTCAGACATTTACTCTGAAAATTTCAAGTTCTATTACCAAGAGCAGAGGAACCACCAGGCATAGGCTCAGAAGATCTGAGTACCTCTCTTATCTTCTCTTGGTCTTTTCTCCTTCACCTGTAAAAGAGAAGGCTAACATAAATAATGATTCTGTAATTATTAAATTGAAAATGTATTTGTTTAAAAAGATAGATATGTATTAAGTGTTTCTGTGTATCAGGCGCTGGACTAGTTGCATCAGAGACAGTGGAGAATAATGGTAGCTCTTCACCTAGAGGTTATAGTCTTCTGAACATCACAGTAATGGATAATTAATATTTGTATTATAATGTGATAGTAGAGATACTATTAGAATTCTTCTTGAAACTCATTGCATTCTGCTTTTAGGAGGCTAGACTCTCCTCATTTTCTCATAATTCACTGATCTCATCGTATTTCCAAACACAAAATATCTTTAAAATGGCCTAAAAGTTTGTAAAAGTTCTGGCCCTATTATCTGTTATTCTCTTCTTCACTGAGTCCACTATGATAACATGATCAAATAATGCTAAGCATGCTCTCCTGCCTAAGGTTGAGTGGGCTTTCTTGTCTTCGACTAGAAAAGCTCTTACTCTCAGAATCTGCATGGGATATCTTTGCACCTCAGCCTTGTGCTCTAATTTCACTTTACCAGCATGTCTTTCCCCAACAACACTACTTAAAAAAATGCAGCTGTCTTCCCACAATTATCACCCACCCCTTGCATTACTTTTCCCCAATTCAATCAGCACTGCCTAAGATACCTCTCTGGTGGCACAGCTGATAAAGAATCTGCCTGCAATGTAGGAGACTGGGGTTCGAACCCTGGGTCAGGAAGATCCCCTGGAGAAGGAAATGGCAATCCACTCCAGTGTTCTTGCGAGGGAAATCCCATGGACAGAGGAGCCTGGTAGGTTACAACCCAAAGGGTTGAAAATAGTAGAACAATTTGGAAACTTAATCACAAGACACTTTATGTAACATAATAACAATCCTATAGTCAACTAATAACTACAAATTCTTGCTAAATAAGGAGAGGGTTCTTCACCTGATTCCATTTAGGAATGTATCTCCAAATACTGGTATATGTACTGGCATATAGTAGGTGTTTGATAAATATCAAATACAGACAGGGATGGATGGATGAATGAAAGAATGAGTATAGTGTTTTAACAGGAGGGCCACATTTTGTCCTAGGTTATTAAGAACTGTAAGGTTTTTGTTTAGCTGTCAGAAAAATTATACAGCTTTTATAGTGTTTTAATAATCTCAATTATAATTGCAATTATTACTACCATTAGTAGGTTGATGTGGAATCTGCTTTAAGTAAGTAGATTAAGTAAGTAGATTGAATTGATTTCATACCGACTGCATTTCCCACCTCCCCCCACCAATCATAGTATAAATCATTCAGTGTGATAAAATGAATTTCCTTCAGTGGAGAAAAATACCCTTTCCTCTCCTATGTATATTATGCACCACCAAACGGGGCTCTTAAATACATTTGATAGAACAACAGAAATATGCAGCATCCTAACACAAGCTAGCAAAAGTTTATTAACATTTGCATACATTATAGATTCTCTCTTGCACATTTTGAAAAAGATGTGTTATACATTTGATCAGACTCAGAAAAGCCACACAACAGAGGTTAATCTTGTTTAGCATCCTTCTCATTCATTTTAAGGACAGCTCCAAAACATATTACATGTATTTAATAAGCTGGACAATGTTCTTGTGATCTGGGCACAAACCTTAACATTATTACACAAGGAAAGACAGTGGTTTGCTGTGGAAATGAAATGGCCTTGTTGGGAATGAAACTGAGGCCCATAGTCATCATGGAAGCATTGCTGTACACCTCCTGGAAATTCTGCTTTCATTTTCAAAAATGCACGAATCGGTTGGAGGGGTGATGGGTTCCTCTTTGTGAGGAAGATGGTTGTGTACACAGTTGTGTCTCACTGTTATGTCTTTTAAATTAGCCTGAGACACTGACTTGGTATGACTGCCGAATAAAGAAATAGTGGGACTTGTTATTGGGGCATCGGTAATGGAGAAATGATTCACAGATTTTACTTTGTTTCTGTATTACAGCCAAAATCATCAGAATAATCCATTGTAACCTCCTCAGTCTACATCTATAGGCATTCGAAAGGGAAAGCAAACAAACAGACAAAAACAAAAGTTAAATATTACTGTTGAAGAGAAACATCACTTAGAATACACAGTCCTTCAGTCTTCAAAATTTTCTGTTGAAATCTATTAGTCTGACTCACCAGGTGATTGTGGACAATTCTGGTTTTCTTTTGTTTTCTCTTTCTATTGAAGTTTTGACCTATAACATTGTATTAGTTCCAGGTACACTATACAGTGATTCTATATTTCTATATCTTGCCAAATGATCACCATGCTAAGTCTAGGTACCATCTGTCACCATACAAAGTTATTGAATATTACTGACTTTATTCTCCATGGTTTGCATTTCATCCACATGACTCATTTATAACTGGAAGTTTGTACCTCTTAATCACCCTTACCTATTTTATGTTTTAGTTCTAACAGTTTCGGGGGGACGTCTTTAGAATTTTCTATATATAGTATCATGACCCATGCAAACAGTGGCAGATTTACCCCTTCCTTTGCAATTTAGATTATTTTTGTTTCTTTCCCTTGCTCAATTGATTTGTCTAGAATATCCAATGCTGCTGCTGCTGCTACTAACTCACTTCAGTCATGTCCAACTCTGTGCAACCCCATAGATGGCAGCCCAGCAGGCTCCACAGTCCCTGGGATTCTCCAGGCAAGAACACTGGAGTGGGTTGCCATTTCCTTCTCCAATGAATGAATGTGAAAAGTGAAAGTGAAGTCGCTCAGTCATGTCCGACTCTTCGCCAACCTATGGACTGCAGCCTACCAGGCTCCTCCATCCATGGGATTTTCCAGGCAAGAGTACCGGAATGGGGTGCCATTGCCTTCTCCGGGAATATCTAACACTGTGTTGAAATAAAGTGGCAAGAGCAGGCTTCTCTGTCTCATTTCTGATCTTAAAGGAAATGCTGTTAGCTTTTCCCCACTCTCAGGTGGCCTTAGTGGTAAAGAATCTGACTGCCAATGCAGGAGATGTAAGAGATGGAGCTCAGTCACTGGTCCAGGAAGAAGATCCCTTGGAGGAGGGCATGGAAGCCCACTCCAGTATTCTTGCTTGGGAAATCTCATGGACAGAGGAGCTTAGGGCTACAGTCCATGGGGTCACAAAGAGTCAGACATGACTGAGTGACTTTCACTTTTACACAACTGTACCTACGGCACTTTATAGCTCACCAAAATACATCACATATACCATCTTGCCTAACATAAGAGCTAAGTGGTTTTTGTTGCTGTTGTTCTTATTTGCAACAGAAAATTCCCGTGAATACATGTAGGAAAGAGAAAAAAAGTTGCCACAAAAGTGTAAACGTATATCTAGTAAAATTTGCCCAAATTTTGGTCTCTAATACAGTCCACCAACTAAGAAAAGACAAACAAAGCAAACAAGACTCTTGGAAAAGAGAATGATTCTTTGGCTAAGGCAGGATATATACAAGATGAGCCTGGAGGATCTTGTGAAGGTAGAAAGTGAAAAAGTGCTAAAGTGAAAAAACATTCCAAAAACAAAAAACTCTGATGGAAGTACAGCCATACCTCAGTATCCCCAGATTTGTTCCAGGAACCCCTGCGAGAACCAAAATACACAGATGCTCGAATTCTTTATATAAAACAGTGTAACATTTACATCTCGGAGCAGGCAATGGCACCCCACTCCAGTACTCTTGCCTGGAAAATCCCATGGATGGAGGAGGCTGGTGGGCTGCAGTCCATGGGGTCGCTCAGTCGGACATGACTGAGCAACTTCACTTTCACTTTTCACTTTCACGCATTGGAGAAGGAAATGGCAACCCACTCCAGTGTTCTTGCCTGGAGAATCCCAGGGACGGGGGAGCCTGGTGGGCTGCCGTCTATGGGGTCGCAGAGTCGGACACGACTGAAGTGACTTAGCAGCAGCAGCAGCAACATTTACATCTACCTATGTACATCCTTTGGTATACTTTAAATCCTGTTTCAGTTTGGGGAAATTTCTGGAGGATTTTTGATTTTTCATATATTTTTCATCAGCAGTTGGTTGGATACAAGATACAGAGGGGTAACTATTTCAAAGGGACACAAGGGCCAACNGCAGCAGCAGCAACATTTACATCTACCTATGTACATCCTTTGGTATACTTTAAATCAAGTTTCAGTTTGGGGAAATTTCTGGAGGATTTTTGATTTTTCATATATTTTTCATCAGCAGTTGGTTGGATACAAGATACAGAGGGGTAACTATTTCAAAGGGACACAAGGGCCAACTGCAAGGACTCTCACTGTTTAAAGCTGGAAAATATTTAGCAACAAAATAAACAAAGTTATATTGGATCATAAATCAAAGTGAAAAATAAACATCTGTTGGTCAATAGTGACACACACAAAGATTGAATAAATGGATTAATGGGAGAAAAAAATAAAGCAAGCCTTCTATGCAGAAGAATGTCAAATAATTTATGTAGATGCTCCATTATCACAGCTTCTCCAGCTTCAAGTGTGGGCTGCACGTAGCAACTTCCTTGGAAAGGGAACAACTGGGACTTGACAGGGGAGAGAAATGGCAAACTTAACCTCAGATGGTTGATCAAAACATCAACAATAATAATTCATGTTGATAGCATGTTCCTTTGATCAGTTCAGTTCAGTCGCTCAGTCGTGTCCGACTCTTTGTGACCCCATGAATCGCAGAACGCCAGGCCTCCCTGCTCATCATCATCTCCAGGAGTTCACACAGACTCACATCCATCAAGTCCAGGATGCCATCCAGCCATCTCATCCTCAGTCGTCCCCTTCTCCTCCTGCCCCCCAATCCCTCCCAGAATCAGAGTCTTTTCCAATGAGTCAACTCTTCTCATGAGGTGGCCAAAGTACTGGAGTTTCTGCTTTAGCATCATTCCTTCCAAAGAAATCTCAGGGTTGATCTCCTTCAG
>SJYX01007756.1:448458-487254 GCA_006410675.1 Oreotragus oreotragus | reverse complement strand
AAACAAAGCTAGTGGAGGTGATGGAATTCCAGTTGAGCTATTTCAAATCCTGAAAGATGATGCTGTGAAAGTGCTGCACTCAATATGCCAGCAAATTTGGAAAACTCAGCAGCGGCCACAGGACTGGAAAAGGTCAGTCTTCATTCCAATCCCAAAGAAAGGCAGTGCCAAAGAATGCTCAAACTACCATACAATTGCACTCATCTCACACGCTAGCAAAGTAATGCTCAAAATTTTCCACATCAGACTTCAACAGTACATGAACCATCAACTTCCAGATATTCAAACTGGATTTAGAAAAGGCAGAGGAACCTGAGATCACACTACCAATATCCACTTGATCATGGAAAAAGCAAGAGAGTTCCAGAAAAATATCTACTTCTGCTTTATTGATTATGCCAAAGCCTTTGACTATGTGGATCACCACAAGCTGTGGAAAATTCTGAAAGAGATGGGAATACCAGACCACCTTCCCTGCCTCTTGAGAAATCTGTGTGCAGGTCAAGAAGCAACAGTTAAAACTGGACATGGAACAACAGACTGGTTCCAAATCGGGAAGGAGTACCTCAAGGCTGCATTTTGTCACCCTGCTTAACTACTTTGCAGAGTACATCATGAGAAATGCTGGGCTGGATGAAGCACAAGCTGGAATTAAGATTGCCGGGAGAAATATCAAAAACCTAAGACAATGCTGATGACAGGACCCTTATGGCAGAAAGCAGAGAACTAAAGAGCCTCTTGATGAAAATGAAAGAGTGGAAAAGTTGGATTAAGACTCAACATTCAGAAAACAAAGATCATGGCATCTGGTTCCATCACTTCATGGCAAATAGATGGGAAAACAATGGAAACAGTGAGAGACTTTATTTAGGGGGACTCCAAAATTACTGCAGATGGTGACTGCAGCCATGAAATTAAAGGATGCTTGCTCCTTGGAAGAAAAGCTATGACCAACCTAGACAGAATATTAAAAAGCAGAGACATTGCTTTGCGAACAAAGGTCCATCTAGTCAAAGCTATGGTTTTTTCAGTAGTCATGTATGGATGTAAGAGTTGGACCATAAAGAAAAAGCTGAGTGCTGAAGAATTGATGCTTTTGAACTGTGGTGTTGGAGAAGAGTCTTGAGAGTCCCTTGGACTGCACAGAGATCGAACCAGTCAATCCTAAAGGAAATCAGTCCTGAATATTCATTGGAAGGACTGATGCTGAAGCTGAAATTCTAATACTTTGGCCACCTGATGCAAAGAATGGACTTCTTGGAAAAGACCCTAATGCTGGGCCAGATTGAAGGCAGGAAAAGGGGACGACATGGGATGAGAGGGTTGAATGGCATCACTGACTCAATGCACATGAGTTTGAGCAAACTCTGGGAGTTGGTGATGGACAGGGAAGCCTGGCATGCTGCAGTGCATGGGGTCACAAAGTCGGACACGACTGACTGAACTGACTGTAGGAGTTGTCATTCCTGTGGAGCTTTTGGTTTTTCCTGAAGTGTCTACTTACCTCTTTCATGTTATTGATAAAAATAAACACGTCTTCAGCTAATTGGGAGCAGACCAATATAACATATCTGATTTCTTCTTGAAGACGTTCTCCCCAGAACCCACCTTTCCAGGTTTCACCATAGGTATATTACCAAGATTTCTTCTCAGCACACTCTGATTCCACTGTTTCACTTTGTTTGATTGGGCCTTTGTTTTAATTAGTCATCTATTTCTTGGACTTTTTCCCTTCGGTAGATTCTTCAAGTAACTTTTGCAGAAAAGTTGAATGGAAAGCAAACAATGCCTTTATTTTGTCCTTGATAATATCATTAGTTTTAGAGTTATAAGAACACAGTAGGGACTCACCAATCCTACACACACACAAGCACACATAAAAGCACACTTTCAGGGCATTATGATTTTATCTTCTATCACTCAAAGTTGTTCTTGAGAAGTCTAATACCAATGTGAATCACAGTCTCTTGGAAGTAACCTATTTTTCTGATATTTTTCCTTAGAGGTCCCATCTGGTTTTTGTTTTTTTCCTTTTATTGCTTTTCACTTGGCAGTGGAAAGCATCTTATATGGAAACTACTGGGACTCCCCTGGTGGTGCAGTGGATAGGAATCCACATGCCAATGTTAGGAACACGGGTTCAATCCCTGGTCTGGGAAGATTCCACATGCCTTGTGCAACTAAAGCCCAAGTGCTCTAGGGCCCTCAAATCACAACTAATGAGCCCCTGTCCACAAGTCCTGAAGCATGTGCTCCTCAACAAGAGAAGCCACTGCAATGGGAAGCCCAAGCACCACAACAAAGAGTAGCCCCCACTCACCACAGCTAGACAAAGACCCAGGACCACCAAAAAAATAATTTTAAGAAAAACCCTGTAGATGAAACTATAGGAAAATTCCGATTACAGACCCAGCACCACCAAGAGAAAATAATTTAAAAAGAGAAAACTCTAGACGAAACTATTTGAAATTTTCAATTGTCATCATCAGTCCAGAAAATTTCCTGATTTTATTGTCTCCATGCTTCTGTCCTCATTTTTTGAAACAAATGTTGGATCTGATTCTTGGACATCTCCATGATTGTTAACTTTTTCTATGTTTTCGTCTTTTTGGAGTTTGTACTGAGAAATTTCCTCAAGTTTACATTGTGGTTCTTTAATTTAGCCTCCTCAGCCTCATTTTTATAAGCCATCTCATTTTACTTCCACATTTTGTTCATTTCCAAGAACCTCCCTATTCTGTCCCCTCTTCACAGCAATCTGTTCTTACTTATGGATGCAATAGTTTACCAAGTTCCTGTGAAAGTAGTTATTAGAATTTAACTTTTATTTTAGCATTACTTTAATTTCCTCCAGGGACTTCCCCGGCGGTCCAGTGGTTAAGAAACCACCTCACAATGCAGGGGATGGGAGTTCAATCCCTGGTTGTGATCTAAGATCCCTCATGCTGTGGGACAACTAAGACCACAGCAAAGGATCCCGCATGATGCAACGAAAACCCAGTATAGCCAAATAAAAATACATTTCAAAAATAATTCTAGGTCCAAGTGGTGTTCCTGTGCCTCTCAGGAAAGTCCTCAGATGATGCTGATGTTAACCCCTGGTTAAGAACTACATACTTATCCAAAGGATCAAATCGTCACTGCTTGTCTCATAGGTCTGAAGGTGCAACAAAACATTTAAACTTGAAATCAGAGAATGAGTCTGAGGATGGGAGGCTGAACACATGGGAGAAACTCTTATCTTACCCAAAGCTTCTCTGAATTCCAATGTTTTATCCAGCTTTGAGACCTATGGGAAATAGTAGGTATTTGAACACAGAATTCTTAAGTAATTGATCATTTCTCAGTCTCCTACACAGTACTGTTAGATCCAAGAGGACAGCAATCATCTTTCTGGCTTACTCTTGAGTCCTCAGTGCCTTGCAAAGGCTGATAGGGAAGGCGCTCAGATGGTCATTACATGAGTAATGTTATCTTTTAACGTGGTTCACTAACCGCTAACCATTAGTCACCCTCTTCTGAGTTTATCCCAGTTTGTCGCTTCTCTTAATCTTGGCCCCTTACTATGTTTAGAGCAACGAACAAGTCAGTGCATACATATGTTCATTTAAACACTTCCAGCAGACTTGAACATGCCCAGGTCTGAAGCTTTTACTTTTTAGAGTTGCTATAATGGACAACTCGACTCTAGATATGATAAAAGGGTCGCGCTTGGAACCACACATACCTGTTCCTAAAGAGAGCTTTGTGGATGTGATTACTTAGATCCTCCTGGCTGCATCATCTGGAGTGATGTGCTCTCCCTTATTTTCAGTTATCATTAGTCCACCTTAAGCTGCCATTGTGAATTTGGCAAAAACAGAGCCTGCTCTCCCTTTGATCCCAATTTCCTAATCACTGCCCTCACTGCCTGTGTGATAGTGAAA
Source organism: Oreotragus oreotragus (assembly GCA_006410675.1). Classification (NCBI taxonomy): domain Eukaryota; kingdom Metazoa; phylum Chordata; class Mammalia; order Artiodactyla; family Bovidae; genus Oreotragus; species Oreotragus oreotragus. The sequence goes on along the minus strand of SJYX01007756.1, from coordinate 483,328 downwards.
AGGCAAGAGCAATTTACACTGCTTCTGTGTACACCTCGAAAGATTAGGCTTATCTAAAATAGACATTTACTAACCTAGCTTTTGTATACGGCTGGTCTCTCAGTCCCACTAATAAAACTTTACAAACCTCTCACTTCCAGTAACTTAAATCATTTTCTATAGCCAGGCATAGTGCTTGGTAATATCACTTACCTTTATCTACTCAGTGTCCCTCATCCTTCTAAGACCAGCTTAGCAGACACAAATTTCAGACAGCAAATGTGTGACCTTTTAAAATTTCATTTTAAAACCTACAACAATTTATCTTAAATAAGGCAACCGCCGATCAGTTGCAAACTGATGAAACAAACTACACACTATTTTAAAATCTTCTGTATTCAAACTTGGTTCTCATCTCCTGGCAACGATTTTTAAATCCTTATTTTTGTCTTGTAATTAGTAAAGGTTTCTGTTAACCAAATGTCTATTCTCTTCCCTCACGAGAATGTCCAATTCGTTGAAGTCTGGAAGGACCTCTCTTCTTCACAAGTATAGAGGAGATGTACATATAGACTTTAAAACAACTCAATTCCAAATTCTTTCACTAGGTGTCAACACGATTATAACAACATAACCCAAACTTCCTCAGGGAGTATTTTTCAGAACTAATTTTCAGAATTAATCAAGACAAAGTCTTGTGTTCCATGAATATGTTTCCTGAAGTGACAATTTATAAATTCGACGGTTACACATATGTGAGAAACCAGCTCACACCTGTGACATCTTAACACTGTAAGGTGTTTTGACATCTGCCCCCTCCCTCCATATTTCGTCTCTTTGAAATGACAGGAAAAAAAACAACCAATCACAGGTTTAATGGGTTTAATAAGTTTACCCCTTCAGTTCCTATTTGCAGCACCCAATATTCCTTTGAAACAGCAGACAGACCCAGCAGTGGCCAACAGTCAAGATCAACCTCCAGAGTTTAAAAGTTCAGGTTCTCTGGGCATTCTGTGTTGCAGTGGCACTTGTCCAAAACTGGTACCTCCCTATCTTTGGGGAGCTTTAAATGTACCAGTGAAAAAAGCTTTTTCCCCTGCAAGGGGAAGAAAGAAAGTCATTCCTCAAACCCAGTGGAGATCTGGCTGTGAGGTCTTTCTTCTGTCCCATGTCTTCAGGTTTTTGTTTTTGTTTTTTTTTTTTTTGCAGTGGAGCAAGAGACCAAAATCTAACCTGAGTTACAAGAAACAAGACAGTGATGGCTATAAAGGGAGTGACCAGGAGCAGCGGAGCCTCCTGTCCCTCCCACATCCAATATATGTGCTTCACAGAAAAACAAAAAAACAGGTCCACAAAACACAACAGCTAAAATTACAAAAATCCATTCATCCAAGGGCGGTGGGAGGCAGAAAGGGAAAATGGAAGGGGAATGGCACAGGGAGAAAGAGTATTCAAATCAGTCCAGGCACAGGGCTGGCAAATGCTAGAAAAGAGCTGCAGAAAAACCTGTGGTCCTTTCAGACTCACCAGTGTTTAAAATCCATACTGGTCGCAGGAAGATTCTGCCTTACGTGCACCAGAGACAAAAATCTGGATTCCTCAGAGAGAAGGGAATGTGGGCAGGGCCCTTGGCAGGGTGGGCCCTGCCTTCCCTGGGAGGGGGTGGAGGTGAACCAGGAGAAGAGCTGCCACAGCATCCTTCCAATCCTACCCGACCCCTCCAGATGGGCGGGTGACCAACTCAGCGGCCTGCAGCAGCCTTCAGTTTGGCAGGAGACGGGTGCGGCGAGGGTAATTTTTCTGCAGAAGTGGAGCTGCTCAGGGCCGACTGCAGGTAGACCGTCTTGTGGAAGAGTCTGTTGCTTAAGAAAACCACCAAGGAGAAGAGGCGCAACTGGAATAGGCTGCAAGGTAAGAGAGACCCAACCTGTCAGACCGGCCAGTTGAGAAAAACTGTCTTAATCATTTGGCCACTTACTTGACTGTTTTCAATTTAAATGACACAGGGGAAAACAAGACCACTGAAATTTGATCAAGCAACTACAGATATTGGACACGCAGATTAAACAGGTAGCAACTACAGAAAGCGCTGGGACTGTCATTGTCAGGAGGGCAGTGGAATCAGGTTCAATCCCTGATCCAGGAGGATCCCACATGCCACGGAGCAACTAAGCGCATGCACCACAACTGCTGAGCCTGTGACCTACAGCCCCCGATCCGCAACACGAGAGAGAAGCCCCTGCAGCAACAGAGACCCAGCACAGCCAAACTAGATACTGCAAGCTGTGGTCTGAAGATATCATATGCTATGTATATAGTTCACTTTCAGGAGCATTTCAAGAGAAAGTCAATTACGCTAAGATACACACTTAACATCAGTGGATATCAAGAACACGTAAGACCCTAAAGCAGACTGGAAATTTTTCTAATGCATGTGTCCTCAGCGACTTAACCAAAACTGATCAAAAGATTGGGGTTTTTTCCTGAAGTGATCAAACTTCCAGAGTGCTAGTATTGCTAAAGATTCATTTTAAAAATACTGTTGTGTTATCATTATCAATAAACTCACATCACATGACCCAGTATTTTTTAAAAGGTGGCCATTCTTACAAAATGAGCTTAACTACAGGTATAAGCATCTTATTCAGTGAACTGTTACATTTTAAGAATATGTATAATAGCATCCATTTTTGAAACAGAAATGCGCACATATGCATGGGGAAAATCTTGGGATACATCCCAGAAGTGCTACTCTCATAAAACTATATATTAAAATTTTCCTGCAATGTGAGGAAAATGATGTCAGAAACCTCAGCAACTTTTCAGTTACAGAATAAGCACCCTATAGTGTGTTAATGACTGAAACTGTAATTGTCTTCAGGTTGTGCCCTAGTCTGTCAAGTTCTCCTAGGGAGAATTGTTAAATTGTTTCCTTAATATAACATTTTTCTCATTTGTAAAAAAAAAAAAAAAATCAGTTACACAGTTTTTTGTAAAAATGTCTCATTCACATAACTGCGGTGTTACGACCCCAGTATTTTAGACAGAAAATACCTGCTACATTTTAGCTAATACGGGTTAATACTTACTATGCTTTGCCAGGGGTCTTTGCTTCATTGGCGCTGATAATGAATAAAGGAAAGAGGATAGAGAAGAGGCAGCCACTGTTTGTGAGAGAAAAAAAAAAAAGAATTAGTCACCTTCAAAACAGCCATGACTTTGAAGATATTAGAAGCCCCAAGTTAGTTACCTCCAATGCTAAACAGCATGGCTTGATGGACCTTTAATCTATCAAACACATTTAAAAATTTTTTTTTTTAAAGGATTTTTCTAAACACTGGCTATGTTTAACATTGTTCCAGGAAGCAACATAGAAGAAAGAATATGGGATATAGGATCATGCAGACAATATTTTAATGCTAGGAATTCCTTGGCAGTCCAGTGGTTTTGATTCCATGCTTCCACTGCAGGGGGCTAAGATCCTGCATGCTTCAAGGTGTGGCCCCCCACAAAAAATAAAATAATGCTAGCTGACAGACATCTGTGACTATCTGTCAGGGAGAAAATTCCAGACCTCTAGACGGCCAAGTGAGAATGCAGAACGCCTAGCACAGAACCAAGTGCAGACATGGTGCTCCCTACACTGAGTTATTATTATTTTTTAAACTAGTTCCCTTCAAGTCCTTGCAGTCCAATTACCTGACAATGTAGGAGGACTGCATTGCTGTGAGGAAAGCCAGGGGCAAACCAAATCCAAAGTAGTAAGGCCAATTCCTTTCTATGTTTGACAACCGTTGGTGCATTTCAATTCCTAAAACAAGGAGCCAACACAATTAGGCTGCATTACTTCCTTTTTGTCAAATAACTAAATATCATTAACAATTTATTTGAGGTTTGAGTTTTAGGTTCAGATCTGCTATTTAGAATACAACTAAAGTATACTGCTGNAGGCTGCATTACTTCCTTTTTGTCAAATAACTAAATATCATTAACAATTTATTTGAGGTTTGAGTTTTAGGTTCAGATCTGCTATTTAGAATACAACTAAAGTATACTGCTGTTGCTGCTGCTGCTGCTGCTAAGTCGCTTCAGCCGTGTCCAACTCTATGCGACCCCATAGACAGCAGCCCACCAGGTTCCCCCGTCCCTAGGATTCTCCAGGCAAGAACACTGGAGTGGGTTGCCATTTCCTTCTCCAATGCATGAAAGTGACAAGTGAAGGTGAAGTCGCTCAGTCATGTCCGATTATATTAGAATTGCCCAAATCCCATAAAGCTTCTATGCAAAGATTTGATAACCAAACCATCACAATTTCAAAGCTGGCAGGCCAAGTGAATTCTGCATTCAATACCAGCAGCATCCTATGTCAGTATTAGTTTTGAACAAAGCAAGATATATCCCAAAAAAAAAGGCAGCCATTCTCTAGAAATCAATTAATCTCTTTCAACCATCCATACCCAAATATGCCAAGGACTTTCAACATATCCCTCAAATGATCTATATGCACCAGCATCAAATTAACTTCTCTGATTCAGAATAACTGGTGCTCATTTATGCCACCTTATNTGAACAAAGCAAGATATATCCAAAAAAAAAAGGCAGCCATTCTCTAGAAATCAATTAATCTCTTTCAACCATCCATACCCAAATATGCCAAGGACTTTCAACATATCCCTCAAATGATCTATATGCACCAGCATCAAATTAACTTCTCTGATTCAGAATAACTGGTGCTCATTTATGCCACCTTATGGCTCTGTCAGAGCTGCATGACATTGAGCTCCACAGGGCAGTCCTACAGTGCTACACCCCCCAGCACCAAAGGGTTAAAAAAACCTCTAAGCCAAATGTAAGTTCCCTCTTGCCAAAAAGGCTGCTTCATTCCAATGATGGGTTTGCCAAGGGCCTCAGTTTTGAAGAACTTGAGAAGTTTCCTTGGCAGCACCATTTCCAACCCGGGCCTCCAAGCTCTTGAGTTTCTTTGGACAGGCTTACCTTTATTGAACCAACGATATTCGAAGCAGTACAGTGAGTAGAGGAGAGACATATGCAGGAGACTAACCAGCTGACCAACAAGATGGATGGGAAAGAGACTCACAAACATCCCCTGAAGAAGAAATATGGAAAAGCTTAATCCCAACGCTTCAGAGACCTAACACATTCACCTGCCACAGTGAGTTATCACTCTCGCTCTCTACCCAGACAGCCGGAGAGCTGCTTCTCAAGTTTCTAAAAGAGCAGGTGAGTGGAGAAGGCTCAGGGTGGCTGGAAGAGCAGGCAAATTCATGTTGTTGTTGTTGTTGTTTAATCATTTTATGATTTTAAAAGTCTCTAGTTGTTTCTATGAAAAATGATTTAAAAATCATTACCTCCCATAAACATATCTGCTCAGTATAAACAGGATACCCTGTTTTTGTGAAGCTCCCTCTAGTGGATCTTTGTTTAATCTGCCCATGTGCCCAGAAGGCCAGTCTCACCTGGAGAAGGAAGAGAGCCTGAAGCAAGAGGTTGAAGAGCATGTCAGCAATTATTTTGCTGACACTAGGAAATGGGTGAGGCTTCCTCCCAGATACCTCGAATGCCAGGTCAGCTATATCCTGCAAGAGAGAAAAGAGCTCACCAAAACGTGAATTCAGATCAGTTCAGTCACTCAGTCGTGTCCAACTCTTTGCGACCCCATGAACCGCAGCACACCAGGCCTCCCTGTCCATCACCAACTCCCAGAGTCCACCCAAACCCATGTCCATCGAGTTGGTGATGTCATCCAACCATCTCATCCTCTGTCAACCCCTTCTCCTCCTGCCCTCAATCTTTCCCAGCATCAGGGTCTTTTCCAATGAGTCAGCTCTTCACATCAGGTGGCCAATGTATTGGAGTTTCAGCTTCAACATCAGTCCCTCCAATGAACATCCAGGACTGATCTCCTTTAGGATAGACTGGTTGATCTCCCTGCAGTCCAAGGGACTCTCAAGAATCTTCTCCAACACCACAGTTCAAAAGCATCAATTCTTCAGCGGTCAGCCTTCTTTATAGGCCAACTCTCACATCGATTCATGACCACTGGAAAAACCATAGCCTTGAATAGACGGACCTTTGTTGGCAAAGTAATGTCTCTGCTTTTTAATATGCTGGCTAGGTTAGTCATAACTTTCCTTCCAAGGTGCAAGCATCTTTTGATTTCATGGCTGCAGTCACCATCACACCTCGAAAGATTAGGCTTATCTAAAATAGACATTTACTAACCTAGCTTTTGTATACGGCTGGTCTCTCAGTCCCACTAATAAAACTTTACAAACCTCTCACTTCCAGTAACTTAAATCATTTTCTATAGCCAGGCATAGTGCTTGGTAATATCACTTACCTTTATCTACTCAGTGTCCCTCATCCTTCTAAGACCAGCTTAGCAGACACAAATTTCAGACAGCAAATGTGTGACCTTTTAAAATTTCATTTTAAAACCTACAACAATTTATCTTAAATAAGGCAACCGCCGATCAGTTGCAAACTGATGAAACAAACTACACACTATTTTAAAATCTTCTGTATTCAAACTTGGTTCTCATCTCCTGGCAACGATTTTTAAATCCTTATTTTTGTCTTGTAATTAGTAAAGGTTTCTGTTAACCAAATGTCTATTCTCTTCCCTCACGAGAATGTCCAATTCGTTGAAGTCTGGAAGGACCTCTCTTCTTCACAAGTATAGAGGAGATGTACATATAGACTTTAAAACAACTCAATTCCAAATTCTTTCACTAGGTGTCAACACGATTATAACAACATAACCCAAACTTCCTCAGGGAGTATTTTTCAGAACTAATTTTCAGAATTAATCAAGACAAAGTCTTGTGTTCCATGAATATGTTTCCTGAAGTGACAATTTATAAATTCGACGGTTACACATATGTGAGAAACCAGCTCACACCTGTGACATCTTAACACTGTAAGGTGTTTTGACATCTGCCCCCTCCCTCCATATTTCGTCTCTTTGAAATGACAGGAAAAAAAACAACCAATCACAGGTTTAATGGGTTTAATAAGTTTACCCCTTCAGTTCCTATTTGCAGCACCCAATATTCCTTTGAAACAGCAGACAGACCCAGCAGTGGCCAACAGTCAAGATCAACCTCCAGAGTTTAAAAGTTCAGGTTCTCTGGGCATTCTGTGTTGCAGTGGCACTTGTCCAAAACTGGTACCTCCCTATCTTTGGGGAGCTTTAAATGTACCAGTGAAAAAAGCTTTTTCCCCTGCAAGGGGAAGAAAGAAAGTCATTCCTCAAACCCAGTGGAGATCTGGCTGTGAGGTCTTTCTTCTGTCCCATGTCTTCAGGTTTTTGTTTTTGTTTTGTTTTTTTTTGCAGTGGAGCAAGAGACCAAAATCTAACCTGAGTTACAAGAAACAAGACAGTGATGGCTATAAAGGGAGTGACCAGGAGCAGCGGAGCCTCCTGTCCCTCCCACATCCAATATATGTGCTTCACAGAAAAACAAAAAAACAGGTCCACAAAACACAACAGCTAAAATTACAAAAATCCATTCATCCAAGGGCGGTGGGAGGCAGAAAGGGAAAATGGAAGGGGAATGGCACAGGGAGAAAGAGTATTCAAATCAGTCCAGGCACAGGGCTGGCAAATGCTAGAAAAGAGCTGCAGAAAAACCTGTGGTCCTTTCAGACTCACCAGTGTTTAAAATCCATACTGGTCGCAGGAAGATTCTGCCTTACGTGCACCAGAGACAAAAATCTGGATTCCTCAGAGAGAAGGGAATGTGGGTAGGGCCCTTGGCAGGGTGGGCCCTGCCTTCCCTGGGAGGGGGTGGAGGTGAACCAGGAGAAGAGCTGCCACAGCATCCTTCCAATCCTACCCGACCCCTCCAGATGGGCGGGTGACCAACTCAGCGGCCTGCAGCAGCCTTCAGTTTGGCAGGAGACGGGTGCGGCGAGGGTAATTTTTCTGCAGAAGTGGAGCTGCTCAGGGCCGACTGCAGGTAGACCGTCTTGTGGAAGAGTCTGTTGCTTAAGAAAACCACCAAGGAGAAGAGGCGCAACTGGAATAGGCTGCAAGGTAAGAGAGACTCAACCTGTCAGACCGGCCAGTTGAGAAAAACTGTCTTAATCATTTGGCCACTTACTTGACTGTTTTCAATTTAAAATGACACAGGGGAAAACAAGACCACTGAAATTTGATCAAGCAACTACAGATATTGGACACGCAGATTAAACAGGTAGCAACTACAGAAAGCACTGGGACTGTCATTGTCAGGAGGGCAGTGGAATCAGGTTCGATCCCTGATCCAGGAGGATCCCACATGCCACGGAGCAACTAAGCGCATGCACCACAACTGCTGAGCCTGTGACCTACAGTCCCCGATCCGCAACACGAGAGAGAAGCCCCTGCAGCAACAGAGACCCAGCACAGCCAAACTAGATACTGCAAGCTGTGGTCTGAAGATATCATATGCTATGTATATAGTTCACTTTCAGGAGCATTTCAAGAGAAAGTCAATTACGCTAAGATACACACAACATCAGTGGATATCAAGAACACGTAAGACCCTAAAGCAGACTGGAAATTTTTCTAATGCATGTGTCCTCAGCGACTTAACCAAAACTGATCAAAAGATTGGGGTTTTTTTCCTGAAGTGATCAAACTCGAGTGCTAGTATTGCTAAAGATTCATTTTAAAAATACTGTTGTGTTATCATTATCAATAAACTCATGTAGCCACATCACATGACCCAGAATTTTTTAAAAGGTGGCCATTCTTACAAAATGAGCTTAACTACAGGTATAAGCGTCTTATTCAGTGAACTGTTACATTTTAAGAATATGTATAATAGCATCCATTTTTGAAACAGAAATGCGCACATATGCATGGGGAAAATCTTGGGATACATCCCAGAAGTGCTACTCTCATAAAACTATATATTAAAATTTTCCTGCAATGTGAGGAAAATGATGTCAGAAACCTCAGCAACTTTTCAGTTACAGAATAAGCACCCTATAGTGTGTTAATGACTGAAACTGTAATTGTCTTCAGGTTGTGCCCTAGTCTGTCAAGTTCTCCTAGGGAGAATTGTTAAATTGTTTCCTTAATATAACATTTTTCTCATTTGTAAAAAAAAAAAAAAAATCAGTTACACAGTTTTTTGTAAAAATGTCTCATTCACATAACTGCGGTGTTACGACCCCAGTATTTTAGACAGAAAATACCTGCTACATTTTAGCTAATACGGGTTAATACTTACTATGCTTTGCCAGGGGTCTTTGCTTCATTGGCGCTGATAATGAATAAAGGAAAGAGGATAGAGAAGAGGCAGCCACTGTTTGTGAGAGAAAAAAAAAAAAGAATTAGTCACCTTCAAAACAGCCATGACTTTGAAGATATTAGAAGCCCCAAGTTAGTTACCTCCAATGCTAAACAGCATGGCTTGATGGACCTTTAATCTATCAAACACATTTAAAAATTTTTTTTTTTAAAGGATTTTTCTAAACACTGGCTATGTTTAACATTGTTCCAGGAAGCAACATAGAAGAAAGAATATGGGATATAGGATCATGCAGACAATATTTTAATGCTAGGAATTCCTTGGCAGTCCAGTGGTTTTGATTCCATGCTTCCACTGCAGGGGGCTAAGATCCTGCATGCTTCAAGGTGTGGCCCCCCACAAAAAATAAAATAATGCTAGCTGACAGACATCTGTGACTATCTGTCAGGGAGAAAATTCCAGACCTCTAGACGGCCAAGTGAGAATGCAGAATGCCTAGCACAGAACCAAGTGCAGACATGGTGCTCCCTACACTGAGTTATTATTATTTTTTAAACTAGTTCCCTTCAAGTCCTTGCAGTCCAATTACCTGACAATGTAGGAGGACTGCATTGCTGTGAGGAAAGCCAGGGGCAAACCAAATCCAAAGTAGTAAGGCCAATTCCTTTCTATGTTTGACAACCGTTGGTGCATTTCAATTCCTAAAACAAGGAGCCAACACAATTAGGCTGCATTACTTCCTTTTTGTCAAATAACTAAATATCATTAACAATTTATTTGAGGTTTGAGTTTTAGGTTCAGATCTGCTATTTAGAATACAACTAAAGTATACTGCTGCTGCGGCTGCTGCTGCTAAGTCACTTCAGTCGTGTCCAACTCTATGCGATCCCATAGACAGCAGCCCACCAGGCTCCCCCGTCCCTGGGATTCTCCAGGCAAGAACACTGGAGTGGGTTGCCATTTCCTTCTCCAATGCATGAAAGTGACAAGTGAAAGTGAAGTCGCTCAGTCATGTTCGATTATATTAGAATTGCCCAAATCCCATAAAGCTTCTATGCAAAGATTTGATAACCAAACTATCACAGTTTCAAAGCTGGCAGGCCAAGTGAATTCTGCATTCAATACCAGCAGCATCCTATGTCAGTATTAGTTTTGAACAAAGCAAGATATATCCAAAAAAAAAAGGCAGCCATTCTCTAGAAATCAATTAATCTCTTTCAACCATCCATACCCAAATATGCCAAGGACTTTCAACATATCCCTCAAATGATCTATATGCACCAGCATCAAATTAACTTCTCTGATTCAGAATAACTGGTGCTCATTTATGCCACCTTATGGCTCTGTCAGAGCTGCATGACATTGAGCTCCACAGGGCAGTCCTACAGTGCTACACCCCCCAGCACCAAAGGGTTAAAAAAACCTCTAAGCCAAATGTAAGTTCCCTCTTGCCAAAAAGGCTGCTTCATTCCAATGATGGGTTTGCCAAGGGCCTCAGTTTTGAAGAACTTGAGAAGTTTCCTTGGCAGCACCATTTCCAACCTGGGCCTCCAAGCTCTTGAGTTTCTTTGGACAGGCTTACCTTTATTGAACCAACGATATTCGAAGCAGTACAGTGAGTAGAGGAGAGACATATGCAGGAGACTAACCAGCTGACCAACAAGATGGATGGGAAAGAGACTCACAAACATCCCCTGAAGAAGAAATATGGAAAAGCTTAATCCCAGCACTTCAGAGACCTAACACATTCACCTGCCACAGTGAGTTATCACTCTCGCTCTCTACCCAGACAGCCGGAGAGCTGCTTCTCAAGTTTCTAAAAGAGCAGGTGAGTGGGGAAGGCTCAGGGTGGCTGGGAAGAGCAGGCAAATTCATGTTGCTGTTGTTGTTGTTTAATCATTTTATGATTTTAAAAGTCTCTAGTTGTTTCTATGAAAAATGATTTAAAAATCATTACCTCCCATAAACATATTTGCTCAGTATAAACAGGATACCCTGTTTTTGTGAAGCTCCCTCTAGTGGATCTTTGTTTAATCTGCCCATGTGCCCAGAAGGCCAGTCTCACCTGGAGAAGGAAGAGAGCCTGAAGCAAGAGGTTGAAGAGCATGTCAGCAATTATTTTGCTGACACTAGGAAATGGGTGAGGCTTCCTCCCAGATACCTCGAATGCCAGGTCAGCTATATCCTGCAAGAGAGAAAAGAGCTCACCAAAACGTGAATTCAGATCAGTTCAGTCACTCAGTCGTGTCCAACTCTTTGCGACCCCATGAACCGCAGCACACCAGGCCTCCCTGTCCATCACCAACTCCCAGAGTCCACCCAAACCCATGTCCATCGAGTTGGTGATGTCATCCAACCATCTCATCCTCTGTCGACCCCTTCTCCTCCTGCCCTCAATCTTTCCCAGCATCAGGGTCTTTTCCAATGAGTCAGCTCTTCACATCAGGTGGCCAATGTATTGGAGTTTCAGCTTCAACATCAGTCCCTCCAATGAACATCCAGGACTGATCTCCTTTAGGATAGACTGGTTGATCTCCCTGCAGTCCAAGGGACTCTCAAGAATCTTCTCCAACACCACAGTTCAAAAGCATCAATTCTTCAGCGGTCAGCCTTCTTTATAGGCCAACTCTCACATCGATTCATGACCACTGGAAAAACCATAGCCTTGAATAGACGGACCTTTGTTGGCAAAGTAATGTCTCTGCTTTTTAATATGCTGGCTAGGTTAGTCATAACTTTCCTTCCAAGGTGCAAGCATCTTTTGATTTCATGGCTGCAGTCACCATCTGCAGTGATTTTGGAGCCCAGAAAAATAAAGTCAGCTGCTATGTCCACTGTTTCCCCATCTATTTGCCATGAATTAAATGGCCTGATTATCCATCCCCAAAGTGAAGGCCACTAATTTGCCATGGGACCTGCCAAGGGAGAAAAGCCCCTGGACACCTGGCCATGAGACACCCTTGTGAGCAGAGAGAATAATTTCATTTTACAAGAGGCCAGAGCTCACCCACTGGCTGCCTGACCAACAAAAGTTCAGGCTGTGGAGTTGGTCCCTACGTAGCTACTAAATTGACAGACTGAAATCTGCCACCTGGTGACCAACCATGCCGTCAGACCCAGACTCCATGCTGCCCTGGACCTACCTGAAACCAAATCGCGTTGACGACTTTGCTGAGCACAAAGAGGGGGAGCACCCAGAGAGCACTGAAAATTGATGTGAGGAAGAACTCCAGCCACGACCAGACATCCCCGTGTAGCGATGGGTCACCTAGGACGGGGGGAGGGCTTGTTAGTTTACCTGGAGAAAGGGAAAGCCAGAAGACCAAAGGCGCATCCCCTGATTTGTGACTGTTTCCCCTCCACACCCCCCTTTGCTTCTTGCCAGCACGTCACGGTACCTGTTCCAGGTAGTCTGTTTCACAGAAACACCACACTCTGGCCATGCCTCCAATTCAGAGTGGCCACGGATACGTGCTGCTTACTTGGACACAAAAATGCTCACTTGGCGGTGGCTGACAGGTCAGTGACTAGTAGTCACTGGATGCAGGAATCCACCTGAGTTCATCTTCCAGCTTTGCCACTTACTAATGGTTTAACCTTGGTAACCAATTTGCATTTCCTCATCTACAAAATGGTATCCACAGCATTTTCTACTCAAAGGGTTGCTGAGAGATTTGACTTAGAAGAATCTGCCTTGCAAAGCAGGGGACATGAGTTTGATCCCTGGTCACAGAACTAAGATCCCACATGCCTCAGGGCAAATAAGACCTGATGCAGTCAAACAAATAAATACATAAAAAACCTAAAGTTCCGGGTTTAAAGTAAGTGTTCAATAAACTGAGGGAGACAGGAAAAACCTTCCCCTTCTATCCTGGGCAGATAGCACAGAGCAACGGAGTTACTTACCAATAATCTGGGCCGTCACTGATTGAAGGACGGGAATAAACACTCGATAAAACAAGAGAAGACTGAACTAAAGGAGAGAAGCAACAAGGTAAGCATTAAAAGCCCTTCTTTAAAACAAGAATTTCAAGTTTCCGCGTACTTATTTTCCAGATGGAAGTGCCTTTTATAAGTCTGGAGTCCTGCAGTGGCATCCAAACTGGACTCATTGCTCTTTACCAGTTCTCCAGCTGAGATACACACACCTGTCACTGCCTATGAAAACAGTGAAACTTTGGGGGCATAGGAGAATAAGTCAATCAGTATCATGCCAATACTAAGACCACAGTCATATTTTATTAATTAAAGTTAACACCTAAAAACATTTGTGAAATGTTTAGATTAACAAGTTGAATTATACTGAATTTCAAGTCAAAGAAAATATTTTAACTATTTGTTTTTCAAAGTACTCAAATTTCTCCTGGGGCTGTGTTGGTTCTCAGTCAACTGTAGGCAACTTTCTGGTGTGAGTTTCCACAGTAATCAATTTGAGGACACTGCTATGACCAGGTGAAGGGAGAGCCTTGCTCATGTCCATCTGTCCCTCCCCTTCGAGCCTCCATAGTCACTCTGAACCAAAACGTCCAGACAATGTCATGAGAAGTTGTTACCTATGACAATAAAATTTGTTGTTAAGTCATTCAACAAAAAAGTGTATGAACAGGGCTGTCCCTGACACTTACATACAAGAATTCTGAGGGGACATAAAACGACTGAAAGTGCACAGAATCCTGAGTGATGGCCTTAGGAATGTATCACTAGGTGAAAGCTACCTGTCTCAGTTTTAAGAAGACGGCTGAGAACCATGAACACTGCAACAACCTGAATAAAGATGCTTCTAAGGCACCAGGGATTTGAGGAAAAAGAACTTACCCAGAAAACTCCACCATTCCAAGCGCAGCACTGAAAAATCCTGCTAACAATACGTGGTTCACTGGAAAAGACCACATGCGTTTAGTTTAACAGGTATATAGGCTATTTCCATACTGTCATTCAGCAGCTCTCCTTTTTATATATTTCCTTAGCACCATATTATTTTTTAGCACATACTGTTCTTCCAATGTTCTCTCCTAATATCAATGAGAAAGGCTAAAAATATTTCAAGAGAAGCATTTTTTCTTAAAAACAAAACAAACAAACTCCTTTGTTTCCTAAGTCCAAGACTGGAGAAGATTAGAAGGGGATGTCTGAGGTTCTTTTATCAAAATCCACATAGGCGCTCCTAGAGGCATCCACTCAGCCAAAAAAAATTTTTATGGTTCTCTATTCACCATTCTTGGAGAAGGAAATGGCAACCCCCTCCAGTGTTCTTGCCTAGGAAATCCCATGGACAGAGGAGCCATCCCATGGGGTCGCAAAGAGAAGGACATAACGTAGCAACTAAAACAACAGTGATATTAATCATTCTGATTTCTTTTAGACACCACAATATTTGAACAAGGATTACTGTTAGACCTCAGTTTAATTCACTGTGAGGGGAGTGGGGAAAAATCACCTGTAACTTTTATGGGGGAGAAAATACAAAAGACAAATAATGGGGTACTGAAACCCCACATCATTATGTAGTGTCTGAATTGTATGCTCAATTCGATCACTTCCTAAAGTGCCCTCCTACCCCCGACTGGAAGGGAGTTCAGATGCTCCCTGACCTCAGCCTCCACTCCTTACCTCTCCTGCTTCCTCTCTATGCTCTGGGCTCTCCTCTGAGCCAGGACACTGCTTGCCCTTCTTCGACGCTGCTCCTCTCTCTTTTGTTGAATTCGAGCGTCTAGCTTTGAGATGGTACAAATTCCCCAGATGGAGTCTTTGATTCCCTGTAGACATGAGTATTTATTATTTTTAAAGAGGGAAAATTATGGATCAGAAGACTTCCCAAAGTTAGATACAATGAAATAATAGTGTAAATCATTCTATTTAATTTGCTACAAGGCTGAAGTGACCCTTGATATTCTTGTTTAGAAACCATTCCCAATTTACAGAAGAGTTGCAAGAATGGAGAACTTCCTAATATCCATTCTCGAAATCACCAGTTGCAGTGCCACAGTTATTTATTATTACTGTTTATACATATATATTCATTTTTTTCTAGATCATTTGAGTAGGTTGCTATATCTTGTCCCTTTTACTTATAACTGTTCATTGTGTATTTCCTAAGAACAATGATATTCCTTAAAACCAGATCAGTTCAGTCAGTTCAGTCGCTCAATTGTGTCCAACTCTTTGCGACCCCATGAACCGCAGCACACCAGGCCTCCCTGTCCATCACCAACTCCTGGAGTCCACCCAAACCCATATCCATTGAGTCAGTGATGCCATCCAACCATCTCATCCTCTGTCGTCCCCTTCTCCTGCCCTCAGTCTTTCCCAGCATCAGAGTCTCTTCCAATGAGTCCACACTCCAATTTCCCCATTTGTCTCAGAAATGCCCTCTACAGCATTTTTACCCATCACATACCAGATGTCAGTTCAGAATCACATGTTGCACTTAGCTCTGCTATCTCTTTAGTCTCCTCCCATTAGGAACAGCTCTACAGCTGTCTTCCTTTTTGAAGGATACACGTCAGTTATTTTATGGGGTGCCCTCAATTGAGGTTTGTGACCTCATGATTAGACCCCAGGTTACACATTTTTAGCAGGAGTTATCACCTAAGTGGGGCTCCCCAGGTGGCTCAGTGGTAAAGAATCCATATGCCAATACAAGAGACATGGGATTGAACCCGGGGTCGGGAAGATCCCAAGAGAAGGAAACAGCAACCCACTCAAGTATTCTTGCATGGGAAATCCCAGAGAGAGGAGTCTGGTGGACTATAGTCCATGAGGTCGCAAAAGAATTAAACATAGTGACCAAACAGCAAGAATCACCTAAGTGATGGTGTGCCTTTTCAAGTGTTACATCCAGAAGCATGTGGGTCTGTGTTGGCCCTTGCAGGTGACACTGATTTTACATATTCAGAAGGTGTTATCCAGCTCCATTGTATGGGTGCAAATTTTACTCCTTACAACTAGTAAGGAATCTGTGAGCAGACATTTCTGAGACCAGGCAAATATCCTGCTCATCAAGTCCTCTTCCCTAGATCTGGGCATCAATTAACAAGTCTTGATCAAACCAATCTTGAATAACACAGCTGCAAAATAGTGGTTTTCTAATCCCTCTAAGAGTTACCAATACTGTTAAGCCAAGTTATAGCCCTCCTTTATACTCTTCTAATATCAGCTGATTCTCTTGAAGAGATCTCTAGTCTTTCCCATTCTGTTGTTTTCCTCTATCTCTTTGCATTGATTGCTGAAGAAGGCTTTCTTATCTTTTCTTACAATTCTTTGGAACTCTGCATTCAGATGCTTATATCTTTTCTTTTCTCCTTTGCTTTTCACCTCTCTTCTTTTCAGTGCTATTTGTAAGGCTTCTCCAGACAGCCATTTTGCTTTTTTGCATTTCTTTTCCATGGGGATGGTCTTGATCCCTGTCTCCTGTACAATGTCACGAACCTCATTCCATAGTTCATCAGGAACTCTATCTATCAGATCTAGGCCCTTAAATCTATTTCTCACTTCCACTGTATAGTCATAAGGGATTTGATTTAGGTCATACCTGAATGGTCTAGCGGTTTTCCCTACTTTCTTCAATTTAAGTCTGAATTTGGAAATAAGGAGTTCATGATCTGAGCCACAGTCAGCTCCTGGTCTTGTTTTTGTTGACTGTATAGAGCTTCTCCATCTTTGGCTGCAAAGAATATAATCAATCTGATTTCGGTGTTGACCATCTGGTGATGTCCATGTGTAGAGTCTTCTCTTGTGTTGCTGGAAGAGGGTGTTTGCTATGACCAGTGCATTTTCTTGGCAAAACTCTATTAGTCTTTGCCCTGCTTCATTCCGCATTCCAAGGCCAAATTTGCCTGTTACTCCAGGTGTTTCTTGACTTCCTACTTTAGCATTCCAGTCCCCTATAATGAAAAGGACATCTTTTTTGGGTGTTAGTTCTACAAGGTCTTGTAGGTCTTCATAAAACCGTTCAACTTCAGCTTCTTCAGCATTACTGGTTGGGGCATAGACTTGGATAACTGTGATATTGAATGGTTTGCCTTGGAAACGAACAGAGATCATTCTGTCGTTTTTGAGATTGCATCCAAGTACTGCATTTCGGACTCTTTTGTTGACCATGATGGCTACTCCATTTCTTCTGAGGGAATCCTGCCCACAGTAGTAGATGCGGGCCACTAGCGACAGCTAGGCCGGCGCACTCAGCGCGGGTCGCTTGCGAGAGCCGGGCCGGCGCACTCAGCGCGGGCCGCTTGCGAGAGCCGGGCCGGCGCACTCAGCGCGGGCCGCTTGCGAGAGCCGGGCCGGCGCACTCAGCGCGGGCCGCTTGCGAGAGCCGGGCCGGCGCACTCAGCGCGGGCCGCTTGCGAGAGCCGGGCCGGCGCACTCAGCGCGGGCCGCTTGCGAGAGCCGGGCCGGCGCACTCAGCGCGGGCCGCTTGCGAGAGCCGGGCCGGCGCACTCAGCGCGGGCCGCTTGCGAGAGCCGGGCCGGCGCACTCAGCGCGGGCCGCTTGCGAGAGCCGGGCCGGCGCACTCAGCGCGGGCCGCTTGCGAGAGCCGGGCCGGCGCACTCAGCGCGGGCCGCTTGCGAGAGCCGGGCCGGCGCACTCAGCGCGGGCCGCTTGCGAGAGCCGGGCCGGCGCACTCAGCGCGGGCCGCTTGCGAGAGCCGGGCCGGCGCACTCAGCGCGGGCCGCTTGCGAGAGCCGGGCCGGCGCACTCAGCGCGGGCCGCTTGCGAGAGCCGGGCCGGCGCACTCAGCGCGGGCCGCTTGCGAGAGCCGGGCCGGCGCACTCAGCGCGGGCCGCTTGCGAGAGCCGGGCCGGCGCACTCAGCGCGGGCGAGAGAAGCTACCCCACGTCCGAGGTCAGGGGCAGCAACCTAGAGTGCCAGGCTGCGACGGCGCAGGAACGGCCGAGAGGAGCTACCCTGTGTCTGAGGTCAGTGGCGGCCGGGAGGAGCTACCCCTCATCCGAGGTCAGTGGCGGCCGGGAGGAGACACCCCGCGTCTGAGGTCAGGGCGGCGGCCGGGAGGAGCTACCCCGTGTCCGAGGTCAGGGGCGGCCAGGAAGAGACACCCCACGTCCGAGGCCAGGGGCGGCCGGGAGAAGCCACCTTGCGCCCGAGGCCAGGGGTGGTGACCCGGAGGAGCCACCCTGAGCCCGAGGCCAGGGGCGGCAGCTGGGAGAAGCCACCCACGCCCGAGGCCACGGCCGGCGGCCGGGAGGAGCAACCCGAGGAGCAGGGGCTGCGCAGGCGCAGGAGGGCCTAGAGGAGCTGTCCCACGTTGAAGGTCAGGAACTGCGGCGGTAAGGAGATACCCCTCGTCCAAGGTAAGGAGCAGCCGTGAAGAGACAACCCACGCCCAAGGTAAGAGAAACCCAAGTAAGATGGTAGGTGTTGCAAGAGAGCATCAGAGGGCAGACACACTGAAACCATACTCACAGAAAACTAGTCAATCTAATCACACTAGGACCAGGGCCTTGTCTAACTCAATGAAACCAAGCCATGCCTGCAGGGCAACCCAAGGCGGGCGGGTCATGGTGGAGAGGTCTGACAGAACGTGGTCCACTGGAGAAGGGAATGGCAAGCCACTTCAGTATTCTTGCCTTGAGAACCCCATGAACAGTATGAAAAGGCAAAATGATAGGATATCAAAAGAGAATCTCCCCAGGTCGTTAGGTGCCCAATATGCTACTGGAGATCAGTGGAGAAATAACTCCAGAAAGAATGAAGGGATGGAGCCAAAGCAAAAACAATACCCAGTTGTGCATGTGACTGGTGATAGAAGCAAGATCCGATGCTGTAAAGAACAATATTGCATAGGAACCTGGAATGTCAGGTCCATGAATCAAGGCAAATTGGAAGTGGTCAAACAAGAGATGGCAAGGGTGAACGTCGACATTCTAGGAATCAGCGAACTAAAATGGACTGGAATGGGTGAATTTAACTCAGATGACCATTATATCTACTACTGCGGGCAGGAATCCCTCAGAAGAAATGGAGTAGCCATCATGGTCAACAAAAGAGTCCGAAATGCAGTACTTGGATGCAATCTCAAAAACGACAGAATGATCTCTGTTCGTTTCCAAGGCAAACCATTCAATATCACAGTTATCCAAGTCTATGCCCCAACCAGTAATGCTGAAGAAGCTGAAGTTGAACGGTTTTATGAAGACCTACAAGACCTTGTAGAACTAACACCCAAAAAAGATGTCCTTTTCATTATAGGGGACTGGAATGCTAAAGTAGGAAGTCAAGAAACACCTGGAGTAACAGGCAAATTTGGCCTTGGAATGCGGAATGAAGCAGGGCAAAGACTAATAGAGTTTTGCCAAGAAAATGCACTGGTCATAGCAAACACCCTCTTCCAGCAACACAAGAGAAGACTCTACACATGGACATCACCAGATGGTCAACACCGAAATCAGATTGATTATATTCTTTGCAGCCAAAGATGGAGAAGCTCTATACAGTCAACAAAAACAAGACCAGGAGCTGACTGTGGCTCAGATCATGAACTCCTTATTTCCAAATTCAGACTTAAATTGAAGAAAGTAGGGAAAACCGCTAGACCATTCAGGTATGACCTAAATCAAATCCCTTATGATTATACAGTGGAAGTGAGAAATAGATTTAAGGGCCTAGATCTGATAGACAGAGTTCCTGATGAACTATGGAATGAGGTTCGTGACATTGTACAGGAGACAGGGATCAAGACCATCCCCATGGAAAAGAAATGCAAAAAAGCAAAATGGCTGTCTGGAGAAGCCTTACAAATAGCACTGAAAAGAAGAGAGGCGAAAAGCAAAGGAGAAAAGAAAAGATATAAGCATCTGAATGCAGAGTTCCAAAGAATAGCAAGAAGAGATAAGAAAGCCTTCTTCAGCAATCAATGCAAAGAGATAGAGGAAAACAACAGAATGGGAAAGACTAGAGATCTCTTCAAGAGAATTGGAGATACCAAGGGAACATTTCATGCAAAGATGGGCTCGATAAAGGATAGAAATGGTATGGACCTAACAGAAGCAGAAGATATTAAGAAGAGGTGGCAAGAATACACAGAAGAACTGTACAGAAAAGATCTTCACGACCCAGATAATCATGAGGATGTGATCACTAATCTAGAGCCAGACATCTTGGAATGTGAAGTCAAGTGGGCCTTAGAAAGCATCACTAAGAACAAAGCTAGTGGAGGTGATGGAATTCCCGTTGAGCTGTTTCAAATCCTGGAAGATGATGCTGTGAAAGTGCTGCACTCAATATGCCAGCAAATTTGGAAAACTCAGCAGTGGCCACAGGACTGGAAAAGGTCAGTTTTCATTCCAATTCCAAAGAAAGGCAATGCCAAAGAATGCTCAAACTACCGCACAATTGCACTCATCTCACACGCTAGTAAAGTAATGCTCAAAATTCTCCAAGCCAGGCTTCAGCAATATGTGAACCGTGAACTCCCTGATGTTCAAGCTGGTTTTAGAACAGGCAGAGGAACCAGAGATCAAATTGCCAACATCCGCTGGATCATGGAAAAAGCAAGAGAGTTCCAGAAAAACATCTATTTCTGCTTTATTGACTATGCCAAAGCCTTTGACTGTGTGGATCACAATAAACTGTGGAAAATTCTGAAAGAGATGGGAATACCAGACCACCTAACCTGCCTCTTGAGAAATCTGTATGCAGGTCAGGAAGCAACAGTTAGAACTGCACATGGAACAACAGACTGGTTCCAAATAGGAAAAGGAGTACGTCAAGGCTGTATATTGTCTCCCTGCTTATTTAACTTATATGCAGAGTACATCATGAGAAACGCTGGACTGGAAGAAACACAAGCTGGAATCAAGATTGCCGGGAGAAATATCAATAACCTCAGATATGCTGATGACACCACCCTTATGGCAGAAAGTGAGGAGGAGCTAAAAAGCCTCTTGATGAAAGTGAAGGAGGAGAGCGAAAAAGTTGGCTTAAAGCTCAACATTCAGAAAACGAAGATCATGGCATCCGGTCCCATCACTTCATGGGAAATAGATGGGGAAACAGTGGAAACAGTGTCAGACTTTATTTTTTTGGGCTCCAAAATCACTGCAGATGGTGACTGCAGCCATGAAATTAAAAGACGCTTACTCCTTGGAAGAAAAGTTATGACCAACCTGGATAGTATATTCAAAAGCAGAGACATTACTTTGCCGACTAAGGTCCGCCTAGTCAAGGCTATGGTTTTTCCTGTGGTCATGTATGGATGTGAAAGTTGGACTGTGAAGAAAGCTGAGCACCGAAGAATTGATGCTTTTGAACTGTGGTGTTGGAGAAGACTCTTGAGAGTCCCTTGGACTGCAAGGAGATCCAACCAGTCCATTCTGAAGGAGATTAACCCTGGGATTTCTTTGGAAGGAATGATGCTAAAGCTGAAACTCCAGTACTTTGGCCACCTCATGTGAAGAGTTGACTCATTGGAAAAGACTCTGATGCTGGGAGGGATTGGGGGCGGGAGGAGAAGGGGACGACCGAGGATGAGATGGCTGGATGGCATCATGGACTCGATGGAGGTGAGTCTGAGTGAACTCCGGGAGATGGTGATGGACAGGGAGGCCTGGCGTGCTGCGATTCACGGGGTCGCAAAGAGTCGGACACGACTGAGCGACTGAACTGAACTGAACTGAATATCAGCTGAATGCCTACAAGTATGATTTATATCCTGTATCAAACCAGTGATACAAGGATAGATTAAACACTGGTCTCCAAAAAGGACCAGGGCTGGACAAAGGCTGAAGGAAGACACAAAGAAATAATTACCATAAAAGTATGAAAAGCTATTGCTGAGTAAGACAGAAACAGCATGGAGAGTGTCTTTAAACATGTATGGTGAGGGAGAGAATAAGTCTGTAAGTCACTGATGGGGCCACTTGCCAATAACTGGAAGAGCCCCAATGGTAGAAAGGTTACTGTCATTACCACAAACATTAGACCTGCCTATTACCCAGTTCAAAGGACTACTCTCATTCATCGACCCACTTTCATACTGAGCATCCTTAATGAGCTAGACATCAGTCATATGGACGTGCTTAAGAAACTCATAACTCAGCAGGAAAAGTACATAGGTAAACAACAACAACAAAAATGTATAGTAAGTGCCAGGACAGTTTTATATCCAAAGTATAGAGGGAAGAACTAGGGTATTCAACATCATCAAGAAGCAGAAAAAGGCATTCTGGAAACAATGGTCAACCTGGATTTAAGAATGACATTTTCTCCTATTATGAGCAAAACCAAATTTTAGAGAACATTGTCAGAATACTGAGAAATGGACAAGTTTATGAATAACACACTGAAAGGAGCATACCTTGGCCAGGTCCACAGGATCTTTTACCTATGAATAATGTTTATTCTTATTTTGCTTTTTAACTTGAGTCTTCCACAAACAGTTTAAAATTTTAAGATCATTAAGTTCAAGTGGCTTAAGGCCTAGCATGTGCCAGGATGATGACAGGATTCCCACCTCTGATACTTACAGTCTGTCTGGGGCAGACAAACACACAAAGTGCATGCTGTATAACTGATCCAGAGTTGACATTTTATCGCACAAGAATGGCAAGACAAGGATGTAAGGTATTAAAAGAAGGTCACATTGCATGAATTCGCTTTGGCCCTTCTAAGATATTCCTTCAATTCCACCTCTTTTAATCAAAGGAAATAAACTTATAAATACTCCCACTCCCAGGCAGAACTGGTCTCTCTCCTGCCCTCAAGAATAAAGCGACAGGGGCTCCAACTAGGGCACTGGACCTTAGACATCACTATAACGGAATGTCATATGATAGAGCATTCGGGTTACTGGGTCCTAAACAGACCTTTATGGGCCTGTTGATTAGGGGATCCTAAATGTCCCTTTAATGGCATCCTAAATGTCCTTTTAAATCATCATCTCCGCCTTGTAGAATGGGAGAATAAGAGAGGTTCTGTACTGTAGATCCAAACAAAGTAGGTTAGGTATTAGCATTACACCAATGTTCATTGCTTGGTT
This sequence comes from Oreotragus oreotragus, assembly GCA_006410675.1. Taxonomy (NCBI): domain Eukaryota; kingdom Metazoa; phylum Chordata; class Mammalia; order Artiodactyla; family Bovidae; genus Oreotragus; species Oreotragus oreotragus. Next base: position 460,090 of record SJYX01007756.1, on the reverse strand, counting down.
TTCAACAATATACCACAGTTACATAAGATGGCAATATTAGGAGAACCTGGTAAAGGATACACTGGAGCTCTCTGTATGACCCTACAACTTTTCTGCAAGGCTAAAATTATTCCAAAATAAAGTTTAGGAAATTCCCTGGTAGTCCAGTGGTTAGGACTCCATGCTCTCAAGGTCAAGGGCCCGATTCAGTTCCTAGTAGGGGAACTAAGGTCCCACAATTCATTTGGCATGGTCAAAAAAAAAAATACAGTTAAAAAAAAAAAAAAAAAGACGGTCTGGGCCCAAGCTGAACAGGGTCCCCATACTAGAGACATTCACTAGACAGGTCTCCCAAGTTTCTGCGAGATGCAGGATAATTCCTCTTTCTTGAGTAGTATGGATTAGAGTGAAAACCTGTATGTGAAGAATCCAACAAATATAACAACACTACCTAATGGATTTTCTAGTCAGTTCCTGCAGCAGAAGGGTCAGAAGAAGATTGGACGTACTCACCCTGGCAAGATCCTGCAGAAAGGTTTTGACACTGTCAGCCATCTCTTTACCATCCAAACTATCAACTACACAAAGGAGAGAGAAGTGTCCTCAGATTTCTCATCATGAAGGACCTGCAAACAGATGGAGTATAATCAAGGAAAAATATTTATCTTCAAGTTACTTCATGCACTTCTACATGACGACGTTCTCCACATACTTCTCTAATAGGAGTGCAGTAGATTCTATCAGTTACATAGATACTAGCAAGTGAACTAAGTGAGATTATAGCTGTAACTGCTGAAACACCGGAAATCAACAGTTTTTAAGTCATGTACCCACCTTTCATTTTTATTCGAGGTAAATGTGCCCTTGGACCACTAGTCTCTTCTCTGGGCCGTAATGTCTCTAACTATTCCTCCTTCCTTGTTGTTCAGCTGCTAAGTTGTGACCAACTCTGAGACCCATCAACTGCAACCCACCAGGCTTTCCTGTCTTTCACCATCTCCCAGAGTTTGCTCAAACTCATGTCCATTGAGTCAATGATGGCATCCAATCACCCCTGTCACCCTCTTCTCTTCCTGCCCTCTATCCTTCCCAGCATCAGGGTCTTTTCCAATGAGTCGTATCAGGTTACCATCCCTTCTGCATGTCCCAAGTATTTTTGGGATCCAAGATCATGAGTGACAATTATGCTTCCATATGCTCTTAAGCAATATCTGTGCTTGATGTTACATGAATGCAAATACAAGAGCAAGATGAAAGTTCTAACAAAAATTGTTAAATACGTGCTTCATACACAGGGCCCTCCGGCAGAGCTAAGTTTGGATGATGATGTGAAATTTCCCACCAAGACCCTCATATATGCCTTTGCTGTTTTCCAACCTTAAATATATAAATACACATGTAAAATTTTAATAAGCATGCAAAAAATAATGAATTTTAAACTAGACCAAAAAAAGGTTAAGTTCACACATACAAATATTCGTTAACACACTATCACTTTCCCACTGTATTTTTTGAGTCCATCTATGTCTCTGCAAACAACTCAACTCTGCTCCTTTTTATGGCTGAGTAGTACTCCACTGTTGTACTTCCTCTGTTGATGGACATCTAGGTTGTTTACATGTCTTGGCTATTGTAAACAGTACTCTAATGAACATAGGGTTGAGTGTGTTTTCTTGCGTGTGACTTTTTGAATTATGGTTTTCTCTGGGTTCCCACTGTATTTTTTCATTATGTGAATGAAAAATCTAGCTTCATAAAATAATAACTTGGAAGTTCACATGTATAAATATTCTTAACAATATTATGCTCCCAAGTAATGTGTTTAAGGTGAACGAAGAACCCATTTTCAAAAATTTAATTAAGAACTTGGGATTCTAAAATTCTCAAATGTGACTTAATCACTCTGAAATATCCTCAGTTTAAGAGAGAGCACAAAATGACAATATCACAGGCAGCTTCTATAAACCTCAAATTTCAAAACATAAGCACCCTTTGCTTAATGACCACTTCATCAAACTATACCTTACTGACCCAACTGAACTACTGCCACCTAGAACAGGAAGAACAGGGAATACAGCGGTAGGAAGGCAACTTGCACAACACGGCATGTACCACCTGCTCCTTGGGTCAGATCCTACACAGATACACTCAGAGGCAGGTGAGTAGTTAATGCTCATGATGACACACAGACACTGCTTGCTAAAGACTATCACGGATTCACTCTTAATCGTCTACTTCCTCATCAATGAATTAAGGGTATTAAATTTCTTCCTTGGTTTCGAGTATACAGTGCAATAACATGAAAATAAAACCTTAACTTCTAATATAAACATAATCCCACTACAGAATAAGCCAGTTTGGGAGTTTAAGGAAACAGATTACTTAGTCTGGGTTTCTCGCAAGGCGCTGACATAACTTAAGCATGTCGGTCCTAATTCAAGGGCAAGAGCTCTGTTATCTGAACCATGGCCATTAACACCTGGCTTCTGCGGGGCTTCCCTTGTGGCTCCGCTGGTAAAGAATCCACCTGCAATGCAGGAGACCTGGGTTCCATCCCTGGCTTGGGAAGATCCCCTGGAGAAGGGAAAGGCTACCCACTCCAGTATTCTGGCCTGGAGAATTCCATGGACTGTATAGTCCACGGGGTGGCAAAGAGTCAGGCACGACTGAGCAACTTTCACTCTGCAGATAACAAGTCGCGAGTTACCTACTGACCAACAGTAGCTTTTGAGGACAAGTCACTTCAATTTTACATGGAGACCCTAGCAGCCTTGCTACAGAAACAGGTGAATTATCCGGTTTGACAAAAAAGGTCAGACATGGAGAAAAACAACCTGCCACAACTGGAGACCAGAGGCTGAATAATAATACGGAGGGAATTCTCGAACTGAGGTGAAAGTAAATGAGATACATCTAGATCACAGGATTTCACAGAGGGAGGAACTAAGTCTGAAGTTAAATGGCCTGCCCAAGATTACAGCACGCGAAAGGCTACAAAGACCTTCAAAACCTCGGTATTCCAACCCTCTGTTGAGACTGTCTACTCAAGCTTTGCGATGAGGAATTCTGTTTAACCAGAGCATCCCAGGGACAAAATGTTTCTTACGCCTGTAAACACAGCTGGCCATTAAATTCCTAAGCAGTCATGAAACTGACCGACTATCTACTGAGGCACAATCCTGTACTTTCATTTCTAACTCACTAAACCCAAGTCCTTGGACTGCAAGGAGATCCAAACAGTCCATTCTGAAGGAGATCAGCCCTGGGATTTCTTTGGAGGGAATGATGCTGAAGCTGAAACTCCAGTACTTTGGCCACCTCATGCGAAGAGTTGACTCATTGGAAAAGACTCTGATGCTGGGAGGGATTGGGGGCAGGAGGAGAAGGGGACGACAGAGGATGAGATGGCTGGATGGCATCACGGACTCGANAACTGAACTGAACTGAATATCAGCTGAATGCCTACAAGTATGATTTATATCCTGTATCAAACCAGTGATACAAGGATAGATTAAACACTGGTCTCCAAAAAGGACCAGGGCTGGACAAAGGCTGAAGGAAGACACAAAGAAATAATTACCATAAAAGTATGAAAAGCTATTGCTGAGTAAGACAGAAACAGCATGGAGAGTGTCTTTAAACATGTATGGTGAGGGAGAGAATAAGTCTGTAAGTCACTGATGGGGCCACTTGCCAATAACTGGAAGAGCCCCAATGGTAGAAAGGTTACTGTCATTACCACAAACATTAGACCTGCCTATTACCCAGTTCAAAGGACTACTCTCATTCATCGACCCACTTTCATACTGAGCATCCTTAATGAGCTAGACATCAGTCATATGGACGTGCTTAAGAAACTCATAACTCAGCAGGAAAAGTACATAGGTAAACAACAACAACAAAAATGTATAGTAAGTGCCAGGACAGTTTTATATCCAAAGTATAGAGGGAAGAACTAGGGTATTCAACATCATCAAGAAGCAGAAAAAGGCATTCTGGAAACAATGGTCAACCTGGATTTAAGAATGACATTTTCTCCTATTATGAGCAAAACCAAATTTTAGAGAACATTGTCAGAATACTGAGAAATGGACAAGTTTATGAATAACACACTGAAAGGAGCATACCTTGGCCAGGTCCACAGGATCTTTTACCTATGAATAATGTTTATTCTTATTTTGCTTTTTAACTTGAGTCTTCCACAAACAGTTTAAAATTTTAAGATCATTAAGTTCAAGTGGCTTAAGGCCTAGCATGTGCCAGGATGATGACAGGATCCCCACCTCTGATACTTACAGTCTGTCTGGGGCAGACAAACACACAAAGTGCATGCTGTATAACTGATCCAGAGTTGACATTTTATCGCACAAGAACGGCAAGACAAGGATGTAAGGTATTAAAAGAAGGTCACATTGCATGAATTCGCTTTGGCCCTTCTAAGATATTCCTTCAATTCCACCTCTTTTAATCAAAGGAAATAAACTTATAAACACTCCCACTCCCAGGCAGAACTGGTCTCTCTCCTGCCCTCAAGAATAAAGCGACAGGGGCTCCAACTAGGGCACTGGACCTTAGACATCACTATAACAGAATGTCATATGATAGAGCATTCGGGTTACTGGGTCCTAAACAGACCTTTATGGGCCTGTTGATTAGGGGGTCCTAAATGTCCCTTTAATGGCATCCTAAATGTCCCTTTAAAGCATCATCATCTCCGCCTTGTAGAATGGGAGAATAAGAGAGGTTCTGTACTGTAGATCCAAACAAAGTAGGTTAGGTTTTAGCATTACACCAATGTTCATTGCTTGGTTTTCAACAATATACCACAGTTACATAAGATGGCAATATTAGGAGAACCTGGTAAAGGATACATTGGAGCTCTCTGTATGACCCTACAACTTTTCTGCAAGGCTAAAATTATTCCAAAATAAAGTTTAGGAAATTCCCTGGTAGTCCAGTGGTTATACAAGGGCCCGATTCAGTTCCTGGTAGGGGAACTAAGGGCCCGATTCAGTTCCTAGTAGGGGAACTAAGGGCCCACAATTCATTTGGCATGGTCAAAAAAAAAAAAAATACAGTTAAAAAAAAGAAAAAAAAGACGATCTGGGCCCAAGCTGAACAGGGTCCCCATACTAGAGATATTCACTAGACAGGTCTCCCAAGTTTCTGCGAGATGCAGGATAATTCCTCTCTCTTGAGTAGTATGGATTAGAGTGAAAACCTGTATGTGAGGAATCCAACAAATATAACAACACTACCTAATGGATTTTCTAGTCAGTTCCTGCAGCAGAAGGGTCAGAAGAAGACTGGACGTACTCACCCTGGCAAGATCCTGCAGAAAGGTTTTGACACTGTCAGCCATCTCTTTACCATCCAAACTATCAACTACACAAAGGAGAGAGAAGTGTCCTCAGATTTCTCATCATGAAGGACCTGCAAACAGATGGAGTATAATCAAGGAAAAATATTTATCTTCAAGTTACTTCATGCACTTCTACATGACGACGTTCTCCACATACTTCTCTAATAGGAGTGCAGTAGATTCTATCAGTTACATAGATACTAGCAAGTGAACTAAGTGAGATTATAGCTGTAACTGCTGAAACACCGGAAATCAACAGTTTTTAAGTCACCTACCCACCTTTCACTTTTATTCGAGGTAAATGTGCTCTTGGACCACTAGTCTCTTCTCTGGGCCGTAATGTCTCTAACTATTCCTCCTTCTTTGTTGTTCAGCTGCTAAGTTGTGACCAACTCTGAGACCCATCAACTGCAACCCACCAGGCTTTCCTGTCTTTCACCATCTCCCAGAGTTTGCTCAAACTCATGTCCATTGAGTCAATGATGGCATCCAATCACCCCTGTCACCCTCTTCTCTTCCTGCCCTCTAGCCTTCCCAGCATCAGGGTCTTTTCCAATGAGTCATATCAGGTTACCATCCCTTCTGCATGTCCCAAGTATTTTTGAGATCCAAGATCATGAGTGACAATTACGCTTCCATATGCTCTTAACCATTATCTGTGCTTGATGTTACATGAATGCAAATACAAGAGCAAGATGAAAGTTCTAACAAAAATTGTTAAATATGCGCTTCATACACAGGGCCCTCCGGCAGAGCTAAGTTTGGATGATGATGTGAAATTTCCCACCAAGACCCTCAAATATGCCTTTCCTGTTTTCCAACCTTAAATATATACATATACATGTAAAATTTTAATAAGCATGCAAAAAATAATGAATTTTAAACTAGACCAAAAAAAGGTTAAGTTCACATATACAAATATTCGTTAACACACTATAACTTTCCCACTGAATTTTTTGAGTCCATCTATGTCTCTGCAAACAACTCAACTCTGCTCCTTTTTATGGCTGAGTAGTACTCCACTGTTGTACTTCCTCTGTTGATGACATTTAGGTTGTTTACATGTCTTGGCTATTGTAAACAGTACTCTAATGAACATAGGGTTGAGTGTGTTTTTTTGCGTGTGACTTTCTGAATTATGGTTTTCTCTGGGTTCCCACTGTATTTTTTTATTATGTGAATGAAAAATCTAGCTTCATAAAATAATAACTTGGAAGTTCACATGTATAAATATTCTTAACAATATTATGCTCCCAAGTAATGTGTTTAAGGTGAACGAAGAACCCATTTTCAAAAATTTAATTAAGAACTTGGGATTCTAAAATTCTCAAATGTGACTTAATCACTCTGAAATATCCTCAGTTTAAGAGAGAGCGCAAAATGACAATATCACAGGTAGCTTCTATAAACCTCAAATTTCAAAACATAAGCACCCTTTGCTTAATGACCACTTCATCAAACTATACCTTACTGACCCAACTGAACTACTGCCACCTAGAACAGGAAGAACAGGGAATACAGTGGTAGGAAGGCAACTTGCACAACACGGCATGTACCATCTGCTCCTTGGGTCAGATCCTACACAGATACACTCAGAGGCAGGTGAGTAGTTAATGCTCATGATGACACACAGACACTGGTTGCTAAAGACTATCACGGATTCACTCTTAATCGTCTACTTCCTCATCAATGAATTAAGGGTATTAAATTTCTTCCTTGGTTTCGAGTATACAGTGCAATAACATGAAAATAAAACCTTAACTTCTAATATAAACATAATCCCACTACAGAATAAGCCAGTTTGGGAGTTTAAGGAAACAGATTACTTAGTCTGGGTTTCTGGCAAGGCGCTGACATAACTTAAGCATGTCGGTCCTAATTCAAGGGCAAGAGCTCTGTTATCTGAACCATGGCCATTAACACCTGGCTTCTGCGGGGCTTCCCTTGTGGCTCCGCTGGTAAAGAATCCACCTGCAATGCAGGAGACCTGGGTTCCATCCCTGGCTTGGGAAGATCCCCTGGAGAAGGGAAAGGCTACCCACTCCAGTATTCTGGCCTGGAGAATTCCATGGACTGTATAGTCCACGGGGTGGCAAAGAGTCAGGCACGACTGAGCAACTTTCACTCTGCAGATAACAAGTCGCGAGTTACCTACTGACCAACAGTAGCTTTTGAGGACAAGTCACTTCAATTTTACATGGAGACCCTAGCAGCCTTGCTACAGAAACAGGTGAATTATCCGGTTTGACAAAAAAGGTCAGACATGGAGAAAAACAACCTGCCACAACTGGAGACCAGAGGCTGAATAATAATACGGAGGGAATTCTCGAACTGAGGTGAAAGTAAATGAGATACATCTAGATCACAGGATTTCACAGAGGGAGGAACTAAGTCTGAAGTTAAATGGCCTGCCCAAGATTACAGCACGCGAAAGGCTACAAAGACCTTCAAAACCTCGGTATTCCAACCCTCTGTTGAGACTGTCTACTCAAGCTTTGCGATGAGGAATTCTGTTTAACCAGAGCATCCCAGGGACAAAATGTTTCTTACGCCTGTAAACACAGCTGGCCATTAAATTCCTAAGCAGTCATGAAACTGACCGACTATCTACTGAGGCACAATCCTGTACTTTCATTTCTAACTCACTAAACCCAAGTCCTTGGACTGCAAGGAGATCCAAACAGTCCATTCTGAAGGAGATCAGCCCTGGGATTTCTTTGGAGGGANGCTGATCATGGTATGTACGTTCTCGGGATGGGTAGAAGCTTCTCCTACCTGGACTGAAAGAGCATCAGAAGTAGCCAGGTGCCTGCTTAGGGAAACAGTTCCCAGATTTGGGCTTCCTACCAGCATTGGTTCAGACAATGACCCGGCTTTTGTAGCTGATTTAGTACAAGTAAGTAAAACTTTAAACATCAAGTGGAAACTGCACACTGCATATAGGCCCAGAGTTCTAAGATGGTGGAATGAACCAACTGGACATTAAAGAGACTCTCCAAGTGGATCATAGAGACTGACAGCTCCTATGACTCAGGATGACCCCACAGTCCCAAGGCTATTCTCCACATGAAATTATGAATGGGAGGTCCCCTCTCATAATAAAACAGGTGTCAACAAATTTGCCTCAAGTAAGGGGGAATAGGATTTCACAGCAGATGGAACTGGGTAAGGTAATAAATCGGGTAACTAAGTTTGTACAAGAAAAGGGTGCCGTTCCCCCTTGGGGAACAGATTCATGAGTTTACACTTGGTGACCAAGTATGGGTCAAAGATTGGAAACATGATTTGCTAGCCCCTCGGTGAAAGGGCCCTTATGTTATTCTAACTACCCCTACTGTGGTTAAAGTTGCAGGTATTGTCCCTTGGATCCATCATACGAGGGTGAAGAGAACATACCACGCAGACCCGAAAAACGCTGAGTGAATTGCAGAGAGGGACCCCGTTGACCCTCAAGAAACTAAGATCATCCTTAAGAAGAAGGAAAAGAAGATCCTGGACGAGCCCCTTCAGGATGAAGCCGCACAATCAACTCCTGCTACTTGGCCTCATCAATGTGATTTTGAATTTATCTTCCATTTCAACTCAGGACAATGTTTTCATCTCATGGGCACATTCCTACGCAGACTTCCACAACACTTCCAGCTGCTGGGTATGTAGGGCTATGCCTCTGTCAGTGATGGACAGACTTCCTTGGTGGGTGTCACCGCTCTGCCAAGGAGATTTTAAACCACTCTGCTCCTTTCTGGGATGACAAAAAGAGACCTTCCTCTCTCTTGTCAATCATAACCTCTCCTTACTCTCTTGGTGTAAGGCCTACAGTCAATAGCCTCGGGTCATGGGGTTACATTTGATATAAATGCCAGTGTAACAAAAGCCTAACCTACTTGTAAATCTACCCCGGTAGCCCCGGTAAATCTACCTTATTTACATGCTAGGTGGACAAGATTCATGTTTCAACGGTATGAGTATATTGCTGCCTTATTCGTACCCTCTATAGGGACAACAGATACCATGATTAAAGTAGAGGCCTTGACTAATTGCACAAAACAGGCCCTCTGAGATAGAACAAAAGCCACTCAAGCCTTAAATGAAGAGCAAACCCAAATGAGAAAAGCAGTAAATCATAATAGAATGGCTTTGGACATACAGCTGCTCAAGGAGGGACTTGTGCTATAATTAAAGCTGAATGTTGTGCATACATTCCTGACTTATCTGGCAATGTATCGACTGCTTTACATGTCATGAAAAACCAGGTAAAAGCAAAGTCAAATGAAAACATTCCTTTCTGGACTTCGGTCCTATCTTGGGTGAAGGGCGATTGGTAGAAAACTATATTGACCACTGTTATAGTTGCCTTGATAGTTCTGCTTTGTGGACCCTGAATTTTACAATGTATTATGAACTCTGTAACCCGAAGGTTGATGTCATTCTCCCAAATTGGCGGTTGGAGAGCCAGGGTGTAATATATCCCTATGAGTGATGCTCATAATATGAGTTAGGAGCATCAAGAGGGGGGAATGAAGAAGGAATTCATAGGGCCTGGACGCCATCTTAGGCCTGTTCATGCTGATCATGCTCAGCCACCTCTCCAATGGACTCTGAACTCTGTGTTTAGTGCCTATGAAAACAACAACAGAAGGATAAGACCCCCTCCAGACCGGGGAAACTTGAAGATTGTATCTAGGTTACTCATCACCTAAGAGAAAACATACACTAATCACCCCTTCCTCACGTACACATGGGGTATAAAAGATTTTCACAAATGCTGGTCGGGGTCCTTGGCTAAGAGGAGACTCTGCCTTGGGCCCGCCGCTGTAATAAACTGCACTCCACTATCTGCATTGTCCTTCTGAGTGAGTTTGTTTCCCAGAACGCGTGCCTACAACAATTGAAGCTCCTTGCATGTCAGGCACACAAATAACAGCTACTCTGGTTACTTTGCTGGCTCTTTAGAACTGGCTCTTTGTCTGGCTCTGTACCATCACCTGAGATTTGACCAATTTTTTTTTAATGCATTGACTTTTTTAATGTCATACAATTTTTAGTTAGAAAAATTCATAACAACAATTGAAGCTCCTTGCATGTCAGGCACACAAATAACAGCTACTCTGGTTACTTTGCTGGCTCTTTAGAACTGGCTCTTTGTCTGGCTCTGTACCATCACCTGAGATTTGACCAATTTTTTTTTAATGCATTGACTTTTTTAATGTCATACAATTTTTAGTTAGAAAAATTCATAAGATTTCTAGAATATATATATTATACATATTATTTATATATGTATACAAGAGCTTTTCTACACTTGATAAAAGCTTGAGAAAGAACATTAAAAAAAGAAGAGATGGAGGGTATGGCGGCGGAGGCCGAGGGTGTCCCCGCGATCCACCGTGAGGAGCCAGTTCGAGATGATGTCACTGTGGAGACTGCTGAGAAAGCAAAGGAGCCTGCTGAGGCTGACATAAATGAGCTCTGCCGGGACATGTTCTCCAAAATGGCAACTTACCTGACTGGGGAACTGACGGCCACCAGTGAAGACTATAAGCTCCTGGAAAATATGAATAAACTAACCAGCCTGAAGTATCTTGAAATGAAAGATATTGCTATAAACATTAGTAGAAACTTAAAGGACTTAAACCAGAAGTATGCTGGACTGCAGCCTTATCTGGATCAGATCAACGTAACTGAGGAGCAAGTAGCAGCTCTTGAGCAGGCAGTTGGATGCATATTCAAAAGAACTGGAAGCCAAGTACAAGAAGCTGGAGAAGCGATGAAAAACTACTGTGGGGACAAAGTCTTTTTTAATGTGGGAAGAATGTTTTGTAAGACCTGAATCTTGTGTTGATGAATTGTCAAAACTCCTCAAAAGGCAACTATGCTGGTCGTCCCAGAAACATCGCAACATTGGAGTAAACTGGAGAACTGTGGCTATCCCTGGAGGAACTTCTTTTGAGGCAGAATCCTCAGAAACGCAACACTTATAATTCCTTACCTTTTACTTGAATGCTTCATCATCCATTCAGGACAAAGGGTTTCTCAAAGTTCAGATAAACCTGGGCCTGCCAGTAGAATCAAATGAGAGGACCTCTTTGCCCTGGTAGCAGTTGATTACTATATTATTTTCTTAAATGGTTGGTTTTTTAGTTACTGTGTAAAAGGTGGTTTTTTTCTATCAAGGATGTAATGTATTGCTAACAAGATTCTAAATTAAAAAAGGAAAACAAAAAAAAAAAAAGAAGAGATGGAGAAATTGGAGAACATAAACTAAATGAAATGGGAACACTGAATATGAAA
>SJYX01007756.1:339694-445767 GCA_006410675.1 Oreotragus oreotragus | reverse complement strand
TGTAATAAACTGCACTCCACTATCTGCATTGTCCTTCTGAGTGAGTTTGTTTCCCAGAACGCGTGCCTACAACAATTGAAGCTCCTTGCATGTCAGGCACACAAATAACAGCTACTCTGGTTACTTTGCTGGCTCTTTAGAACTGGCTCTTTGTCTGGTTCTGTACCATCACCTGAGATTTGACCAATTTTTTTTTAATGCATTGACTTTTTTAATGTCATACAATTTTTAGTTAGAAAAATTCATAAGATTTCTAGAATATATATATTATACATATTATTTATATATGTATACAAGAGCTTTTCTACACTTGATAAAAGCTTGAGAAAGAACATTAAAAAAAGAAGAGATGGAGGGTATGGCGGCGGAGGCCGAGGGTGTCCCCGCGATCCACCGTGAGGAGCCAGTTCGAGATGATGTCACTGTGGAGACTGCTGAGAAAGCAAAGGAGCCTGCTGAGGCTGACATAAATGAGCTCTGCCGGGACATGTTCTCCAAAATGGCAACTTACCTGACTGGGGAACTGACGGCCACCAGTGAAGACTATAAGCTCCTGGAAAATATGAATAAACTAACCAGCCTGAAGTATCTTGAAATGAAAGATATTGCTATAAACATTAGTAGAAACTTAAAGGACTTAAACCAGAAGTATGCTGGACTGCAGTCTTATCTGGATCAGATCAACGTAACTGAGGAGCAAGTAGCAGCTCTTGAGCAGGCAGTTGGATGCATATTCAAAAGAACTGGAAGCCAAGTACAAGAAGCTGGAGAAGCGATGAAAAACTACTGTGGGGACAAAGTCTTTTTTAATGTGGGAAGAATGTTTTGTAAGACCTGAATCTTGTGTTGATGAATTGTCAAAACTCCTCAAAAGGCAACTATGCTGGTCGTCCCAGAAACATCGCAACATTGGAGTAAACTGGAGAACTGTGGCTATCCCTGGAGGAACTTCTTTTGAGGCAGAATCCTCAGAAACGCAACACTTATAATTCCTTACCTTTTACTTGAATGCTTCATCATCCATTCAGGACAAAGGGTTTCTCAAAGTTCAGATAAACCTGGGCCTGCCAGTAGAATCAAATGAGAGGACCTCTTTGCCCTGGTAGCAGTTGATTACTATATTATTTTCTTAAATGGTTGGTTTTTTAGTTACTGTGTAAAAGGTGGTTTTTTTCTATCAAGGATGTAATGTATTGCTAACAAGATTCTAAATTAAAAAAGGAAAACAAAAAAAAAAAAAGAAGAGATGGAGAAATTGGAGAACATAAACTAAATGAAATGGGAACACTGAATATGAAATAGAAAAAGTGAAACTAACTAGATAAAAGTTAAAGATCTTCATATAGTTCAATTGTTTTCAAACATGGCTTTAATGCTTTGATTTGTAAAAAAGCAACTTTATTGAGACGTAGTTATATATCATTAAAGTCACACTTTTCAAGTTGTACAATTCTGTGGATTTTAGTATAGTTACAGAGTTGTACGCATTGTCTGATTTTAGTACATTTTGATAACCTCGAAAGAACCTAGAGAGGGCCTTCCCCAGTGGGCCAGTGGTTAAGACTCTGAGCTCCTAGTGCAGGGGGCCCCAGATTGATTCCTGGTCTGGGAACTAAGATCCCACTTGCTACTGGGTAGCTAAGCTCACAGACTGCAGCAAGAGAAAGTTCGTGTCCAACATCAAAGACCCAGTACAGCCAAAATAAAAACAGTTTTTTTTTTTTTTAATGAATAAAGCTGCTATGAATTCGGTGAGCCCCAAAGAATTGATGCTTTTGAACTGTGGTATTGGAGAAGACTCTTGAGAGTCCCTTGGATTGCAAGGAGATCCAAAGAGTCCGCCCTAAAGGAAATCAGCCCTGAATATTCATTGGAGGACTGATGCTGAAGCTGAAACTTCAATACTTTGGCCACTTGATGTGAAGAGCTGACTCATTTGAAAAGAGCCTGATGCTGGGCAAGATTGAAAGCAGGAGGAGAAGGGGATGACAGAGAATGAGATGGTTGGGATGGCATCACTGACTCAATGGGCATGAGTTTGAGTAAACTCCAGGAGTTGATGATGGATAGGGAGGCCTGGCATGCTGCATTCCATGGGGTCTCAAAGAGGTGGACACGACTGAGCGACTGAACTGAACTGATGAATTCAGGTATAAGTTTTTGTGTGTATGCACTTATCAAGTTTTAGTTCATGGTTTATCATGCCCCATGGCCTACATATGACCAGATAAAGAAAATGTAAACATGAAAGATAAGTTGACGTGATTATTTTTGTTTAAATTTTCCTCAGACTACTTTCCTTTACTTCTATTCTCCTCCTTACTCTTACTCTCATCTCTCTTTGTAGAACAATCTAGTCAATCTCATGCATATTTCCAGATATGGCATCTGAGATGCTCACAAAGGATATTTTCCCCCACAAAGATATTCTTGAAGCGTGGAAAGGGGAGAGGTAGAGAGGGACAATGAAATGTAGGCCAAGTTTATTATTCAATGACAATCAAAATATCACTTAGAAACATTGTCTTAAACTTTACTGAGATAGGCTATCCATTATTGTACAAGTCAATAAATTATCACACACACACTACCATTTAGGAATTGCCTACCTTTACCAGTCCATCCTGAAGGAGACCAGTCCTGGGTGTTCATTGGAAGGACTGATGCTGAGCCTGAAACTCCAATACTTTAGCCGCCTCATGCAAAGAGTTGACTCATTGGAAAAGACTCTGATGCTGGGAGGGATTGGGGTCAGGAGGAGAAGGGGACAGCAGAGGATGAGATGGCTGGATGGCATCACCGACTTGAAGCACATGAGTCTGGGTGAACTCCGGGAGTTGGTGATGGACAGGGAGGCCTGGCGTGCTGCGATTCATGGGGTCACAAAGAATCGGACACGACTGAGCAACTGAACTGAACTGAACTGAACCAAAGTAAGGATAGATGTATAGAGTAGCCAGAAAAATTACAGAGATAAGGTGCCCAGTGACATTTGAATTTCAGATAAACAATGATTAATTTTTTTTGTATAAGTCTATTTTAGGCAATATTTGTGAGGTTTTTTTTTTTTAATCTATTGTTTAGGGCTTCCCTGGTGGCTCAGTGGATAAGAATCTGCCTGCCAATGCAGTGGACATGGGTTCGATCCCTGGTCTGGGAAGATTCCACATGCCGTGGGGCAACTAAGCCAGGATGTGCCACAACTACTGAGCCTGCACTCAAGAGCTCCGCAACAGGAAAATCCACTGCAGCGAGAAGCCACTGCACCGAAACTAGAGGGCAGCCCCCACTCTCCGCAGCTAGAGGAAGCTTGTGCACAGCAAAGAAGACCCAGTGCAGCCAAACGTAAACAAGTGCATACATTCCTTAAACAAAGACAGGGACTGAAAATAAAATTAACTGGATGTCCCTTATCTTTCCTTGGAAAATCCCTAGAAGGGGAAATTCAAGAACATCCAATGAATACAAATCATTTTCATGACTGGCTAACAACTGAGGTTTAGTTGTAGGAAATCTCAGAATAAAACAGAATTTAGAGCTAATGTGTTGATTTAATTTATTTGCTCTCTCCCCAGGGTTCTGTGCGACTAAGTGTTGTGTCATCTTTCTTTCTCACAACATCTCTATGAAATCCTTGGGAGTCTACACGTGGAGAAACAAAAGCCGAGATATTTAAAGACACTCCAAGTACTCCCCTGGTGGTTCAGTGGTTAAGACTGTGCTTCCAGTGCAGGGGATGCCAGTTCAGTCCTTGGTCGGAGAGCTAGGATCCCACATGCCATGGAGCTACTAAGCCCATACACCAACTATTGAGCCTGAGTATCACAACTAGAGAGCCCAAGCACTGCAAGGAAGACCCAGCACAGCCAGAAAATAAAAGTACATATATATATATAAAGACATTCCGAGTGAGTTTGGAGTCACTTTAAACAAAATGTCATGAATGGTTTTTGAAAGAAAACATAGATTTCAAGAAGAAAGGTGTGAGGATGGATGATCGGGAGACTATAGATTTCAAGAAGAAAGGTGTGGGGATGGATGATCGGGAGGCTAGGATTGACACGTACACATACACCACAACGTATACAACAGATAACTAATAAGAACCTACAGGGAACTCCAGTGAACCTACAGGGAACTCCACTCAGTACTCTGAATGGCCTATACGGGGATGAACTCTAAAGAAGAGTGGATATGGGTATATGTATAACTGATTTACTTTGCTGTACACCTAAAACTAGCGCAACATTATATATCAACTATACGCCAACAGGAATTTAAAAATAAATTAGAAACATAGATTTTAGAGTCATTAAACTTAAGATTGCGATAAGATTTTACTGGAAGCCCTTTACATTAATATTATGAAAGGGGAACCTGAGATTCAGAAAACCTAAATAATTTTCTCTAAGTCACAAAGCTCACTAATGGTAAAGTTGATACTGACATCTCAAAACACCAGACTCCTAGCCTATGGAGTTTTTCCTAATTTAAACGAAACTGTGCCCCTTCCCTTTAGTTTGTGCTTCTGTGCTCGGTCACTTCAGTTGTGTCTCTATTACCCTATGGACTGTACCCTGCCAGGCTCCTCTGTCCGTGGAATTCTCCAGGCAAGAATACTGGAGTGAATTGCCATGCCCCTAGAGTTCTTCCCAAACCAGGAATTGAATCTGTGTCTCCTGAATTGCAGCAGGATTCTTTACCGCTGAGCTACCGGGGAAGCCCTCCCTTTAGTTTTCCTCTCCATTAATGTGGTCTAGATAATCAGATCAGCCATAATTACACAATTATGTGAAACATGAAACTGGGAATTCTCCTTAGATCTTCCAAGTATTAATAGTAGAGAGCTAGATTACTTAACACGGAACAAATAGTTTCCTGTTCTAAACAAGATTTCTCGCAGGGTTTGAGATTAATTTCTTTTCATATCTTTTAGCTGCAAAGAATTGCCATGATCAAATTTGGGGATAATCTTTCTTTTCTAATGGGAACTTTCCTAGCTCAGCTGGTAAAGAATTCGCCTGCAATGCAGGAGACCTGGGTTGGGAAGATCCCCTGGAGAAGGGAACGGTTTCCCACTCCAGTATTCTTGCCTGGAGAATTCCACGGACAGAGGAGCCGGGCGGGCTGGGTAATGAGTGAGATTCTTCTGATTTATACATTTTGTATTTCCAGTGTCCAGTCATTATACCCAACAGACAAATTCTTACTTCATAAAGAAGCTGGATTTGTTTGAATATGCAAATCTGAAAAAAAAAAAAGTCAGCAGATTTTTGAATGCTCATAGATTGCCAAGCCTCTCAAATCTGATTTCACATTCATTCTATGTGGAACTAAAACAACAGTTTTAGTACTTGGCCTCATCACCTTCTCACACATTCCAGGGATCTGATCAATATCCAAAAAAAATTTTCCTTTCATAGCTCTCCAAAACTCAGTCCCAATACTGGGTCATATCAGTATTTTTATTTTATTTTATTTAAAAATTTATTTCGGTCCGTGTTATTTAAAAATTATTTTATGTTATTTATTTACTTGGCTGTACTGGGCCTTGGTTGCAGCATGCAAGATCTTTAGGTTTCGACTTTGGCATTCTTAGCTGCAGCATGTGGAATCTAGTTTCCTGACAAGGGATCCAACTGGGCCCCCCACATTGAGAGTGCAGAATCTTAGCCACTGGACAGACCACCAGGAAAATCCTCGTGTGTGTACTTTAAAGGGAAAAATCTTTACCATCACCAATCCAGCATTCTTCTTTGACCTTGGTGTTCAATATGGTCAAACTGTCACCTTGCTGGATGTGACAACCAGAAGAGGCTGGCTTATACGACTCCTGGCTACAATGACTTTGCCAAAAAGACTAACTTAAAACGGAGGCTTTGGAGAAGAGATGGCTTCTTTGCTCCTCATTTTCACAGGGTTGAAAACGCTGTTGTCATCCGCGCCTTAGAGAGGATAGCTATGGCCCAGGGCAGGATTTGCAGAGTGTGCTGGGCTCTAGGGGTATGCAGGTGAAGTGATTTTTATATGGCTAGACTGGTGCAGTAAAATGGCAAAATTTTTTTGACATTTTTACTCCCTCAAGTTTATTTCTGATTTGTCTCTGAATACCAGGGCATCCTGGGAATAGCAGAAAATAGAGAAGTTCCTTGAGATTCAGGGATTTATACAAATGATGTCTCCGAGTGGACTCGGGAGGGGCTCATAAAGAACCAAAAGTTAACCTAAAAGTGAGCCTGCGGAACTGAACCATGTCATGAGTGGCTTTCCCTCATGACACTGCCTCCAGGCTCTTCCCTATTGTGAGGAGGTGGCAACAATAGGCCAGTCTACTCTGTCCCCATTCACCCAGGGCACATGCTGATTTGCGCTAGTGAATCACTTAGTAGCCACTGAGAAAGGAAGATTGATGACCTTTATTTTATTTATTTATTTTTGGCCACGCTGGGTCTTTGTCGCTGCTTTGCTGTGGGCTTTCTCTAGTGGCAGTGAGAAGGGCTACTCTCTGGGGTGGTGCACGGACTTCTCATTGTGGTTGCTTCTCTTGTTTCGGAGCATCAGCTCTAGGCTCATAAACGTCAGTAGTTGCCACATGCAGGCTCCAGGCTGCAGGGACCTCAGTAGTTGTGGCTCGTGGGCTTTGGAGCTCTGCCTCAGGAGTTGTGGCACACAGACTTAGTTGCTCGGAGGCATGTGCAATCTTCCTGGACCATCCAGGGATTGAACCTGTGTCTCCTTCACTGGCAGGCATATTTTTATCCATTGTACCAATAGGGAAGTCCAGGACCTTTCTTTTCGACCACTGTAGACATGGAAGCTTTCCTTACACTGGGGACTTCATTTGTGTTTTTCTATTAAAATCTGTAGTTCTCCTTTCTTGAAATATCTAACTCGTTTCTAGAATAAAAAAATTGTCATTGCATTTATACTTACAGCATGTCCAAGGGAAATCTCATTCTTTAAGGGATGAGATTCTTCAAGATCTTAAGGGATCTCATTCTTTATTTGCCAACTAGCTCGTGTATTTTGTCTTTTTTCATCAGAAAACAGAAGTGACTATTCTGGAGTTTATCACTGTTCTTGGGTGTGATTTATTGTCAATTTTTATAATATTGCTTATTCTTTTTGAAAGTAATATAGTCTTGTTTTTGGTGTATGTGCTTTGTGGTAGAGAATAATTACTTGCTGACTGTATGGTTATGAAGGGAATTTGAATCTTGGGGAATGTTCCATTTCCCTTGTGGAAACAAATCAGGGAGTTTAACCCTGGAGCTTGAGGATGGAGATGAATATAGGCTCAAACTGAATGTTGCTGTTCAAGAAGTACCAGTGATAGAAAAATCAAGTAATCTTACAATGTCAGCAGGTGTGATGATCTCATCTTTATTTGCTGGGCTGTGATAGACATAAGTTTTCAATGAAGATTTAGCAGCTCATTTCCAGAATGTCATGGAAAACTGGCTTCTTCGAGAAGGGTCCTTTTAAGGAAGATCAAATATGATGAGCACAATACATATCGTGCTTTCACTGAATTTCTAAATTGAAAAAGCCATTTCTAGCCTTGAAAGCCATTTTAAAAAAAGGAATGGGCAGCCTTGTAAGATCAAGTTTCTCATCACGAGAGGCATCTAAGTAGAAGCTGTGTATAACATAATCTAGAAGGATATTGGTTTCTGCATCAGGTGAGTGATTAGACCAAATGACCTTTAGATAGATGCTCTATTTATGCTAAGAGTCTTTGATTCCATGGAGTAAATTTGGAACTAAAATAAGTTCAGTTTGGGAACTAAAATAAGACCCTAGAATGTTTTTGGTGAAATTTCAGGGGTGGTTGTTTACCCTGTACTGTCAACAATCAGTGGTTTTTACCTCTAACCCAGTCTTAATTTTGCTTACTTAAAAGGTGTGTGTGTCTAGGCTTTAGTCCTGCTAATTCCCTATGTAGGAAAAGCAGCACCATCCTAGCAGAATGTTTACTCCTGAAAGAGTTACATCAAAGGTAGTGGTTCTCAGCTGGGGCAATTTTGTAATTTTTTTTTTTTTTCAGCCCTACAAGTCCAGTCTGGAAACATTTTTGGTTGTTACAGCTAGGGGGTTACTACTGGCATGTATTGGCCATGGATGATGTTAAAACATCCTACAGCACCCAGGACAGCCCCCAAGGACAACCACTCAACTCAGAATACAACAGTGCCAGGTTTGAGACTCTTGGTCTAAGTTAGGTGACCTTTTGGGCAACCCCCTGCTCTATTCTCCACTATCACATAGCAATCGTGTGTGTGTGTGTGTGTGTGTGTGTGTGTGTGTGTGTTCAGTCTCTCAGTCATGTCCAAATCCCTGACCCCATGGACTATAGCCTGCCAGGCTCCCCTGCACATGGAACCTTCCAGGCAAGAATACTGGAGTGGGGTACCACTTTCTACTCCGATAGCAATCATAGAGCTTTGCTTAAAACACTTTTTATCTTCTTTAAAGAACATATACCTTTTTTCCATTGGGAGTGTCATTTATTTAGAAACTTTTAAAGCTCTAGGATGGAGAAGAAAATGGCAACCCACTCCAGTATTCTTGCCTGGGAAATCCCATGGACAGAGATGCCTGGTGGGCTACAGTCCATGGGGCCGCAGAGTCAGACGCGACTGAATGGCTAAGCACACACTGGGTATTGTATATCCTAGGGCAAAATTCCTCTCCATTTCTGGACCCGTGAAACCGATCTGCTTCCAAAATACGATGGTGAGACAAAGGATAGACTTTCCCATTCAGAAAGGGAGAAAATGAAAGAAGAAAAGAGATTTCTAGGGTAAAGCAAGTTCAAAACCCAGCAGGGCAAGTTCCATGAGGTTTCAAGGACTGAGAATAATCCTTTGAGGCTCGAAGCTCCATCCTCTTGGCCTGCCCTCAGAGTCATTCTTCCTTTTTCTCGATCTGCTTCCAAAATACGATGGTGAGACAAAGGATAGACTTTCCCATTCAGAAAGGGAGAAAATGAAAGAAGAAAAGAGATTTCTAGGGTAAAGCAAGTTCAAAACCCAGCAGGGCAAGTTCCATGAGGTTTCAAGGACTGAGAATAATCCTTTGAGGCTCGAAGCTCCATCCTCTTGGCCTGCCCTCAGAGTCATTCTTCCTTTTTCTCGAAGGATAACGTTCACCTCTATCAGCCTGTTTCTTGTACATGAAATTTCAGAAGTCTTAATGGTCTACCTTTACTGTGTCCCATCTCTGTGCCTTTTAGTTCAGGCTGGCAGTGTTTCTGTTAGTATAACATTCTCAGAAACGTTACACGCAATTTGATGCTTAGGAGCGAAGGATGTTCAGGCCATCATCCTCACTGCATTTTAACATCAGCAGCAAGGAGAAACCAGGCCACATCCTCCACACTTTAAACATCTCCTCAGCTAAATATCTAAGTTCATTGCTTACAAACTACTCACCACTTAACAGCAAAAGACATTCCAGCCAAGCTTTCTGCCACTTTCTAACCAGGTTGCCTTTTGTCCAGTTTCTAATATGTTCCTCATTTCCATCTGAGACCATAATTACGAGAAGCACTTTAACATTCATATTTTTAGTAACATTCTGCTCATGACAATACAGATACTCTCTATGATGATAGAAGCTTTCTCTATAATTCACCTTTTTTTTTTTTCCTGAGCATTTGCCAGAATTGCCCTTTAACTCATATTTCTACCAACAATGTCTTCAAGGCAACCTAGGCTTTTTCTGTCATGTGTCTCAAAGTTCTTCTAGTTTCTATCTTTTTCCCAATTCTAAAGCCATTTCCACATTAAATTCTTTTGTTTTAAGCTGCACTGTGCAGCAGGTGGGGTATTAGTTCCCCATCAGTGATGGAACCCATCCCCCATGCATTAGAAGCTCAGTCTTCACCACTGGACCACCAGGGACAGTGTGTGTTAGCCTCTCAGTTGTGTCTGACTCTTTGCAACCCCATAGACTGTAACCCTCTAGGCTCCTCTCTCCATGGGATTCTCCAGGCAAGAATACTGGTGTGGGTTGCCATGACCTCCTCCAGGGGATCTTCCCAACCGAGGGACTGAACCCAGGTCTCCTGCATTGCAGGCAGATTCTTTACCGTCTGAGCCACCAGGGAAGCCCGGATCACCAAGGAAGTCCTAAATATTTGTTACAGGAGCACTCCACCACCAAAGTCTGTGTTAGTTCCCTAGCATTGCTGTAACAAATTACCACAAACTGATGGCTTAAAACAGGAGAAATTTACAGTCTCACGGTGCTGGAGACTAGAAGTCCAAAATCAAGGTGTCAGCAGGGCCGTGCACCCTCTGAAGGTTCTGGAAAAAATGTTTCCTTTCCTCTTCTTGGCTTCCCGTGGCTCCTGGCATTCTTTGGTGTTCCTTGGCTGGTAGTTGTATCACTCCAATCTCTGCCTCCATCATCACATAGCTTCTTTCCTATTTCTCTGTGTCCTTTCTTCTTATGAAGATATCAGGTCATTGCATTTCAGTTCAGTTCAGTTGCTCAGTCGTGTCTAAGTCTTTGCAACCCCATGAACTGTAGCACGCCAGGCCTCCCTGTCCATCACCAACTCTTGGAGCCTATCCAAACTCATGTCCATTGAGTGGATGATGCCATCCAACCATCTCATCCTCGGTTGTCCCCTTCTTCTCCTGCTCTCAATCTTTTCCAGCATCAGGGTCTTTTCAAATGAGTCAGCTCTTCGCATCTGGTGGCCAAAGTATTGGAGTTTCAGCTTCAGTATCAGTCCTTCCAATGAACACCCAGGACTGATTTTCTTTAGGATGGACTGGTTGGATCCCCTTGCATTTAGGACCACCCTAATCCACTATAGCCTCTTTTTAACTAACTATAAAGATCCTGTTTCCAAAAAGGTCACATTCTGAGGTTCTAGGTGGATATAGATTTGGGGAAAGACAGTTTTCAACCACTACTGGTTCCAAGTAGCAGAGTTTGGAAATCGACAGACTAAATTTGCACCTCTTGAAGACAGGCCTGAATTTTTACCTCCCCAACGTCTAGCACAGGTCATAGAACAGTATTTTTAAAATGTTGCCTGAAAAGTGTACATATATGATCAACAGCTGAATGGCAGAAACAACACAGGTGTCCATAGTTGAAAGAATGGATGGGTCTGACTCTTTCACGACCCCATAGACTGTAGCCCAGCAGGCTCCTCCCTCCATGGGATTCTCTAGGCAAGAATATAGGCGTGGGTTGCCGTTTCCTCCTCCAGGGGATCTCCCCAACCCAGGGATGGAACCCGCGCCTCCTGCCTGAGTATTTTACATTGGCAGGTGGATTCTTTACCACTTGAGCTACCGGGAAGTTTGTTTTATGTACATTCAATGGAATATCACTCAGCCTTAAATGGAAATAGAATGCTTCCACATGCTATAACAGGGATATAACTTGATAGCCTTATGCTAAGGAAAATAAGACAGACATAAAAGGACAAATGANATCAGGGTCTTTTCAAATGAGTCAGCTCTTCGCATCTGGTGGCCAAAGTATTGGAGTTTCAGCTTCAGTATCAGTCCTTCCAATGAACACCCAGGACTGATTTTCTTTAGGATGGACTGGTTGGATCCCCTTGCATTTAGGACCACCCTAATCCACTATAGCCTCTTTTTAACTAACTATAAAGATCCTGTTTCCAAAAAGGTCACATTCTGAGGTTCTAGGTGGATATAGATTTGGGGAAAGACAGTTTTCAACCACTACTGGTTCCAAGTAGCAGAGTTTGGAAATCGACAGACTAAATTTGCACCTCTTGAAGACAGGCCTGAATTTTTACCTCCCCAACCTCTAGCACAGGTCATAGAACAGTATTTTTAAAATGTTGCCTGAAAAGTGTACATATATGATCAACAGCTGAATGGCAGAAACAACACAGGTGTCCATAGTTGAAAGAATGGATGGGTCTGACTCTTTCACGACCCCATAGACTGTAGCCCAGCAGGCTCCTCCCTCCATGGGATTCTCTAGGCAAGAATATAGGCGTGGGTTGCCGTTTCCTCCTCCAGGGGATCTCCCCAACCCAGGGATGGAACCCGCGCCTCCTGCCTGAGTATTTTACATTGGCAGGTGGATTCTTTACCACTTGAGCTACCGGGAAGTTTGTTTTATGTACATTCAATGGAATATCACTCAGCCTTAAATGGAAATAGAATGCTTCCACATGCTATAACAGGGATATAACTTGATAGCCTTATGCTAAGGAAAATAAGACAGACATAAAAGGACAAATGATTCCACTGACAAGAGGTACTTAGAATAGCCAAATTCATTGGGACAGAAAGTAAAATGGTGGTTACCAGGGGCTGCAGAGGACTGAGGAGTTAATGTTTAACTGGTACAGAGTTTCTGTGTGGGACCCACGAAAAAGTCCTGCAGATGGATAGAGGAAATGTTTGCAGCTTTCTTGGCCTGAAGCCAGCCCCTACCCTGCATCTTTGGGTGCTAAAACCATTTATTACTTTTGAAACCTCGAGTGGGTTGTAGGCATGCCTCAGCTTGCTCACGCCAGTCTCCAGCAGAATAAAACGGGGAGTCCAGAAAGTCCAGGGAGGTCTTTGAGTGTGTCTGCGGGCATCCGCCTGCGCACCCCGCCCATCCATTCGGCCACCCGCCTACGCTTTCATGATGAAGTTACGGTGCCAGGCTCTCCCAGTGAGAAACCCACACTGGGAGTTACTGCAAGTAGGCATCTTGAGCTTCTGAATATTCATGAGCGAAGCAGAAAGGCCAGCGCTGAAGGGTAGGGGGGAGGAAAGAGAAATAGTAGTCATAAATATTCATAAAGGCAAGCCACACGCACCAAGGAAAGCAAGGAATGTTAACGAGAAGATGACGCCAGGGTCCTGCGCGTGCCCGCTGTGCGGGTGCCCGGCGCGCGCCCCCTGCCCCTCCCCGGAGCCCGGGCACGAGCGCGGGGAGGGGGCGGAGGGGGCGGAGTGGAGGAGGGGAGCCGAGAGCTGCCGGGCGCCGGCGGAGCTGCCGGCGGAGCGCTCTGTGGCTCGCCGCTGCCGCTGCTGCTGCGCTCCGGCCGCTCGCCGCGGCCCTTGGATGGGGGTGTCCAGCTGAGCCCCGCGATCCGCCTCCCTCTGCCAGGACCCGCACAGGTGCCGTCGCGGGGGGCGACCTTTAGTCCGGACCGACCCACTGCCGTGGCTGGGGGTGGACCGGGTTGGTGAAGGAGGCCCCGCGCGACTTGGGATGCTCCGGTGGGCAGGGCTGGGGGCACCGAGTCTCTGCACCCCATCCTGTCCCATCCTGGAATCGGAAAGGGAGAGTCCGAGGGCCGTCGCCCTCCTGCCCAGCCCTTCGCGGGAGAGCAGGGTGGGCTGCCGTGCCCGGGGCCGGGGGATTCGGGAAGACCCGCATTTTGAGCATCCTCCGAACCGCGGCCCGCCAGCCGGGCGCGCGCTTGTGTGTGGCCGGAGGCTGCCTGGTTTGGGGGCTGGGGGAAGCAGGGGACGCTGCCGGGTGGTGCTGGAGCAGTGGGTCGGTACCTCCTCCCAGGACCATCATCTGGTACGGCTCCCTTACACGCCCCAGCATCTTCCATGCCTCTAAGAACCTGGCCCTCAGCCCGCCCGCGCCCCTCCCTGGGATGCCGAGCCTTTCCCCAGGACCGTGCATTCCTGCAGTGTCAGAACCACTGGCAGCTGTCGCAGACGCTGGCGGAGCGATTGTTTTACCACGAGCAGGTCGGAGAAAGGACGAGTGTGATGCTGGTGGGGACGCACTGCGCTCCTGTGGGTCCAGGGCCTCTGGGGGCTGGGGGTGCATCCGACAGAGCCCCCCTGGGACCTATCACCGCCCTCTCTTCTCCTGTCTTGCCCGTCCCTTCCCTCGCCGCGACACCACCTCCTGACCCCTTTCCGTCCCCCTCGTCCGGGTCTGGTTGGGCCGAAAGGGCCGTGGCCGTGGAGTGTGTGTGCGGCCTGCGCAGGGTGAGCTCGGCTTCCTCGGAACACCAGGCTTTGTGTTGCTTGGAGGGGCCTTTCTTTACCCCGGCAGCCTGGGGGAGGGGATGTGGGATGAGGGTGGATGGAGCAGCCGGAGAGAAAACGGGGGAAGCAGAACTACAAAGAGGTTGCTGACTTCTATGCGGTGAAATACTCTCAGTCCGAAGGTGCGGCTTGGCACTGGGCTTTGCTGACGAGCAGTGGGGAAACCGAAGGTGGGTCAGTGGACCGTCAGCTTCGGCGATGGTTTGGAGGGCGGTGGGCACATAGAATCATTTGATCCCTGGGGCAAGTAGTGGGAAGAAGGGGAGATGGAGTGGGGCCTGCGTGGAGATGCAGAGGCCCGGCAGGGGGAGGCATGGTGAATTCTTTGCTGCTCAGCTCAGCAGAGCAGGCACTGGGAAACCGGTACCCGAAGCCTGAGCTGCGGCGACCGTATCATTGTGCTGCACGAGAGGCTTGTGTGTTTCCTGCTGGGTCTCTGTTAAGCTCGGCGCGGTCCTTGCTTTTCCAAATTACACCATCTCTTGGGAGCCTAAATAAACAGAATAGGACATGAGCAAACTGTAGTCCTGCACTCTCGTTCTATGATAAAGAGAAAAAGACAAGACCACCCTCCCATGATTCCTTTTTTTCCCCTGCCATTCTTCATTTTTATTTTTCCTTAAGTTGATTTTGGAAGGACAGAGAAGGAGGATAAATGCTCAACTGAATTCACCCCAGCTTTAAGGGAAGAAGCTTCTGAAATGAGCTGTGACTGAAGACAAGCATGTGCTTGCCAAGATACAAGAATAGGACATCTCATCTGGGGACAGAGGCACCCCACTAAGAGAGAAGAGGAAAAGGAGGAGAGAAAGGGCCCCGTTTAAGAAGGTCGGCCAGCCCCAGTTCAGGGAGCCCGCCTTGAAGCGGAGGTGGCCAGATGCTTGCCTCTCACCTCCTCTGCCACAGCCTGGGCTCTTTCTACAAAATCTGGGCTCAGTTTGGGTGTCACGTGCTTTCAGTTTTAGCTTCATCCGACTCTGGTCAATCACGCAGACCTTCTCGGCACTTGGGGAGCGAGTGAGTTGATGAAAAGAAATCAGGCTGTATTGTGAGTTTTCCAGTGATCATGTTTCTGAACTCCAGGGTGACTGGTGATATCCATTTCTTCTTTTATAATCTTCTAGGTGAATCCATTTTCTCTAGAGCCTGTGCTGAGGACAGGTGCTTTCAGAACAATCTTCCTTGTTGCCATCACTCAAAACTCAATTGTAGTCTTGGGTTCTGATTGGATTACCCTCTTGTTACTGGTTGATGGGATAGATTCTGTTGCTTGCAGTCAACATCCTCCTTGGTATACCTTCTCATGCCAGCTCCCTTGTCCCCTCCAGGAAGAGTACAGATTTAAAGAAAGTGTGAACATTTGGAATACAAGCTGGTTAGCTTTCATGTCTTGCTGAAATGGAAGCAGTGATCTGAGAGGCTTTGACCACATGAATTGAAAATAGCAGGAGTGCCTTAGTAAAAACCATACATTGTGCTTAACACTTTAAAGATTGTCTCATTTACTGCACAAAGCAACCTCCAATATAAGTACTATTGTAAACCCCATTTTACAGATGAGGAAATGAAGTCAAAGAGGTTTATAATTTGCCCAGAGTCTCAAAGCTGGAAAGTAATAGGACCAGGATGGGAACCTGGGGCTCTCTCAACACAAATCTCTCATCTGTAAACCTTTCCTTAATTTCTGTCACACTGAGTGATCTTTTCTAAACTCACTCTTTTGGCACTCAGGGATTCCTAATCTTTTTTGGTGTAATGAGCCACTTTAGCATTGTAGAGGAGCCCTTTGGGATCTTTCTCAGAATATGATTTTATCTCTCTCCTTCTTTTTTTTTTTTTTGGCCACATTGAGAAGCATGTGGAATCTTAGTGCCCCAACCAGGGATCAAAACTGTACCCCCGGTAGTGGAAACTCACAGTCTTAACCACTGGACCACCAGAGAATTCCCTGAAATATGCTTTTAAATGCAAAAAAATGAAATGTGGTATATTCAAAGAACCCTCCGGAGTCTGTTGACCATAGGTGAGGAACCTCTAACTGGCGATTAGTTGTGTATTGCTTAATAGTTGGGGTGTCTGATACGGTAGCCATTAGCCATATGTGGCTGTTGGACACTTGAAATCTGACTGATCCAAATAGAAACATAATGTGAATGTAAAATACACTATATTTTGAAAACTTAGTATGAAAAAACAGTGACAAATGTCTCATTAACATTTAAAAATTTGGATTAGATATTGAAATGGTAATATTTTTGATATATTGGATTAAACCATATTATTAAAATATACAGTTAACTTATTAATTATGTTAATATGTTATTAAAAGTGACTTCCAAAAGTATTAGCTCTATACCAACACTTTTTTTTCAACACTTTCTTTTTAACAGTTGAGGAAATCAAGACCCACAGTACTTCTTTACTCAGTCAGGCATTGGCAGGTCTGTTGACTCTTGACCCTGTGTTCTTCCTAAGCTGTCACACTGCTTTTGTATCTTTTTGTATTTTGAGGTCTTATCACGTTGCCTTTGCAAACAATAAATACTCAGAATGTGTTTTGTTGAGATGTGGTGGTAACTGACTCAATCCCAGTAAAATCCCAGGAAGGACTGTCCAGGTCCTTACCTGGCATGCCATCTGCGTTGCTTATGTAGAATTTTAGTTTTAAAGGTAGGGGTGGAGGATGGTTTTTGCTCTCTGTTTGCTTCTCCTTGGGTAGTGCTTCCAATTTAAGCATCTGACTTGGATCAGTCGTCACACAGATAAGAGACAGAAGTTTGGTTGCCTTGCTGTGTTCCAGGGAAGGAAACGGAGTAGGTAGAGAAGGGCACGGTAGACAATGAGCTTGTGTTGCCTGCAGTGGAAAATGAAAACTCTGTGAAGGGGGACGGAAGATCATTTGTCAGTGAGCACACATTGATTGATTGCTTCCCCGCAGGCCGTGTGTGCTAGAAACCGTGGAGGGTATCCAGAGGATGTCCGTGTCCTCGAGGAATTTAAATTAAAATTGGGGAAGGGCTTGGTTGTATACATACAGATGGATAAATCACAGCTGAAGGCCCGGAGCTATTGGGAAATGAAGGGAGGCCTGAATGTACAGCCTTCTGGGGTGCAATGCCCCAGGTTGCTGTGGAGTCTGGCTCTGGAGGACATGGGTAGTTGGGTCTCTCTCTTACAGGTCACTAATCCACTCTTCTAGTTACAGACATAAGCTGTGTGTCTGGAAAAAACTCAGGTACTTGCATGAAAGTCTGTATCGGTGCTCTATTAGTCCACCGTTTATTGATGAGAGCAGTAATACCCAGGTCCGTGAAGCCCTGTCCAAAACCCCTGGGGCCTGGCATGTTTCAGAACTGAGATGATCTCAGGATTTGGAATGCAGTAATAGAGTGCATAGTCTGCATATCATCTCCTGGGGGCTGGGGCAGCCATCTCTATAATTTAAAAAAAAAAAAAATTAAAGTTTCTGCAGCATAATACACTAAATGGGATACATTAAAACCATAAACAACTCTGTAAGCATGTAGATCAGGTTTAGTTGGCAAATGAGTTTAGGTCATGGCAGGGTTTGCCACCAAATAAGTAATGGAAAACTGCCAGGTTATTGATTTGTTTGGGCTGTGCCGTACCACGTGTGGGATCTTAGTTCCCTGACCAGGAATCAAACCCACTGCCCCTGCGTTGGAAGTGTGGAGTCTCGACTACTGTGCCACCAGGGAAGTTCCTTTTCAGTATTTATTAAAATTTTAAAAAATTGTTTATCTGGCTCTGCCGGGTCTTAGTTGCAACATGCAGGACCTTTAGTTGCCGCACGCAGACTCATAGTTTTGGCATGTGGGATCTAGTTCTCTGACCAGGGATCAAACCACGGCCTCCTGCCTTGGGAGTGCATGCAGTCTTAGCCACTGGACCAGCAGGGAGGTCCCACAGACCTCCCAGTTTTGAGAGCACACGGTTAAGGATGTAGACCTATGTTAATCATCACCATCATAATACAAAGAACATAAATTGAACAACATCGAGGTTTATTATCTCCCAGGCACTCTGCTAGGCACTCCTTTAACCTTTAGGACAGCCCTTTAAGGTAGGTCCTGCTATTATTTCTGTCTTGAGGAGAATAAAAGAGGAGCAGAGAGAAGTTATATTACTGCTACGATCACAGCTGGGCAGGAGCTGAGGAGTGAGCCGATGCACACCTAGGCAGCCTGGTCTAGGGGGGCTGCATGCTTAACCTTTGTTAAAGTTAGGCTTTGTTTTGGGGGGCAGGGAATGGGAAGCAGGTGTGTCTCCAAAATGCATGCTTATTAAGTTAGCATTATTCACACTGATAATGACATTCGAACTCCTTAAGGGTATAATAGTGAGGAAGCACAGACAATGGAGCCAGTAAGGCAGGGTCTTTGTTTTTAGGGGCTGAGAGTAATGAATGATTATGTAATACGTGATTGTGGCTCCTCAACAGAGCTGGCATAAAAGCCCAGTCCAAACTCACATTACCGTGTCTGTTTCTTGAAGATAAACGAATCCTGAACGTTGCAGTTTTCTGATTGCTGTGCCAGGATGGAGGCCCCACTGGTGAGTTTGGATGAAGAATTTGAGGACCTTCGGCCCTGCTGCTCGGAAGACCCCGAGGAGAAACCTCGGTGTTTCTACGGCTCATCTCCCCACCATCTCGAGGACCCCTCCCTCTCTGAGCTGGAGAATTTTTCTTCTGAAATCATCAGCTTCAAGTCCATGGAGGACCTGGTGAATGAATTTGATGAGAAGCTCAACGTCTGCTTTCGGAACTACAACGCCAAGACCGAGAACCTCGCTCCCGTGAAGAACCAGTTCCAGATTCAAGAGGAGGAGGAGACCCTGCAGGATGAGGAGTAAGGCGTCTCAGTTGTTCTCTGTGGTCTCAGATTAGAGCCCTGGGGCCTGGGGCGCCTTGACATAGAACGAGTTCCTATCCTTGGGTTTATGGCGTATTACTTACACTTTTGTATCAGTGAGACCGCACCCTAGAAACTGCTGACCTTGTTCCATTATATCCCTTTACAGTCACCTGTAGAGTTTTCTTAAGTTGAAACCACAAAGGAAGAAAGTATTTTTAGGAAAGAGATTTCCCTAGATACAAAATCAAAATGCAGGAGCATGGGACATTTGGGGGTCTGTCTATTTTCAGCTTTCTTTATATCGTAACAATCCATCCAGATATTAGAGATAAGGGCAAGAAAAAGAATGAACTTAGAGGAACTATGTTGTTGAAACAATTATCTTTACCAAACACCAGAAGTGTGAAAATTTCCAAGTTGTTTACACCCCCTCAGGACTGGAAAGATTATCTGCAAAAGTTAAGTCCAAATAAGAAAGCATGAACATTGAACTAAGAGACTGGGGACTTACCCTGGACAAAATAAAAATGATAAGCAGGTGAAATGGCTTTTGCGTATTCCCTGTGTCACTTAATAGTCACCTCCTGGGATCTTAACAGAGTCAGGAACAGAGATTTGAGACAAGTGCTGTTCAAGGAGGGACTAGAAAGAAGAGGGTGTTTGCGGTAGGAATTAAAGAAGATGTTTGGAATATTTAGTAAAAATAGGCATGAATTCCCCATGGGGATAAAATATGCCTCGACTATTCTTTAGGGATCTCACAGGAAATGCCGAGGAGTTGGCAGTGGAAGTTTCAGTCAAAAGAGCAGCTGCACTTTCGGTTTCTCTTTGTTATGTACTTGGGTGGGAAAAGTTGCCCATAAGTAAGTGGGGGAAGAAGACCCCTTCTACAGCAGGGGTCCCCAACCTACGGGATGTGGACTGGTACGTCTTGTCAGATCAGCGGTGGCATTAGATTAGAAATAAAGTACACAGGAAATGAAATGCGTTTGTCATCCCCAAACCATCTTCCCTACTCTCAGTCTGTGGAAAAATTGTCTTGTAAAAAATTGGTCCCTGGTGCCAAAAAGACCGGGAACCTCTGCATTACAAGATTGAACCCAATTATGTCTGGCAGATAGTTGCTTATCTGAAAACTACTGAGGCCGTATCTCTGTGAATATTAGGGCTGTCTGTCTGTCTGTCTGCCTTACTCATTATTCTGTCTCCAGTATCTGACACAGTGCGTGGTATGTAGTAAGTGATCAAATCATGTTTTTTGAATGACTATTGAATGACCTGGATAAGCAATAATAGCTAGCTTCATAGGTACACGTAATGCATTTCCCCCTTTTCTTTTTAATTAATGCTAGCCTGAAGGTACGATCACAGAGGACATTTCACTCTGGTGACCAGTACTGTGACTGTGGGCTATGTGTTTCAATTCAATTTTAAGTTTCAAGCTGATTTTTTTAGATTTGGAGCCTGTTACAATTTGCTCAACTCCTCGAGGTCAAAAAAGAATGTTTCTGGGGCTTTCTTATAATACAGAGCTTCTTTGACCATAGTTCACTGCGGCGCACAATGGACTAGAAACACCATGAGCTGTCATTTTTACACGCTCACTAACTCACTGTGTGACCTTGGGCTCATCGCTTAACTCCAGTTGACTGTGATGGTGCTCGTCTTTGGAACCTTTGGAGCTCAGTTTCGATGAGGCAGGGCTAAGGACTGGCTAAGAACCTCATTTCTCACCTCACCCAGGCTGTGCTCTGAAAATTCCTTTTGCTTCCAACAGATCATGTCTCCTTGTCTAAACCACCCTCTGCCTCATTAAGGACAGAGGTTCAACAACCAGGTTCTTACCCTTTTCTAGCACATTAGCCGGGGAAGGCAATGGCACCCCACCCCAGTACTCTTGCCTGGAAAATCCAATGGACGGAGTAGCCTGGTGGGCTGCAGTCCATGGGGTCTCTAACAGTTGGATAGACTGAGTGACTTCACTTTCACTTTTCTCTTTCATGCATTGGAGAAGGAAATGGCAACCCACTCCAGTGTTCTTGCCTGGAGAATCCCAGGGATGGGGGAGCCTGGTGGTCTGCCGTCTATGGGGTCACACAGAGTCGGACACGACTGAAGTGACTTAGCAGCAGCAGCAGCAGCACATTAGCAGAGGCCATTCAATGTTAATTAGCATCACATGGGATTATTGGTCTTATCCTGATTTCTCTGACTTCCCTGCCTCATTGACCCCTCAGCTAAATGACTGAAAGCTGAATAATTCTTTACAGGTAAAATATGATTTGGGGATAGTGTGATGGGATGAATCTGGGGAGAGAAAGCATAATACTGTGCTTTTGGGCATTCAGCATGTGTTTCATACATATTTAAAACTTTACTGCTTAAAAATTTCAATCAAATTACACAGTTTGTTTTATAGAAACCCATCCAGCTACTTCAACTGTAATATTATGATGGGGTAAAGGAAAAAGATAATTTAATATCCAACCTGGTTAATAGTCTCCTGAGCCCAGCTCTCTTGTTCTAATAAACTTGCTAGGATTTGGTAGTTAGAGATTTCATCTGTCAATGAATTGCAAGTGTTTTGGATGGGTTAGAACTACATAATGGAAGCTTCAAACAAAAACAAAGAAATTCTTGGCCAAAATAATCTCCTGAAAGATAGCACAAATCAGAAAGCAAGGGGAGTGATTCCCTTTGAAGTTTTGATTTTTTTTTTTTTTCACTTCTTGTTCTTGGCCCTACCATGTGGCAGGTGGGATTTTATTTCCTCGACTGAGAATCAAAACTGGACCCCCTGCATTAGACGCACAGAGCCTTAACCACTGGATGGGCAGGGAAATCCCGAAGTTTCCATTTGTAACTATTTGGCTCAAAGAGAATTGGCTGAGATATCAACTTATCTCTGCCTTGTCAAGGCATGGAAGTCATTAAGAGAGAGTCAGTCTGTATGAAAATATATTTTCAGTTTTTTAAATTTAGAAAATATTCCAGAATCTCTTCTCTGCACATGTAGACTCACCCTTTCTTTGTCATAAGAGATCCAACCTGGAGGCCTACTGAGTGGGAATGGTCAGCCTTCACCCCACTTCCTACCTTTCTGGGTTTTCCTGTCTGTCTTACAAGGACCCTAGTGACAGAGGGACCAAATATATGACAACACTGAGTTTCCTGTTCCTCCGAGAGAATTACTGAGTTAAAGGTCATGTTAAAAATCAAGTTCCCATGATAAAGAAACAGATTGTAGTCAGCCATGCTGTACGTTGAAGACAAATAAATCCTAAATAATCAGATAGGGAAAGTCGACAGATAGCTGTGGTTTTTAGGAAAGTTAATTCTCTTCTCAGAGGTTTCATTTCCCCATATGGAAGGCAGACATAGTGTGGATTCTATCGAAGCATTTGAAAGAATCTAAAAAGTTGTTCAAAGTCATTGGTGTGTTAATAATTTGTAATTCATAAGCGTTAACAGCAAAATTGTGCTCATGTTAACACACATCTAAGTGTGGATATTGGCCTGACTTGAAACCAGTAAGACAATGGATGAGGGCAGTAGCCAGCCTAAGAGATGTTACCAAGCTGGAATTCTAATGAGCCCTTTAACCTCATAGTGTCAGGAATACGTATATAGGTGTGTGTATGTGCAACAGGATTGGTGTAGCCTTGATGGCTATGTTGCCAGTTCCAGACCCAGATATTAGTGTACACATCTTGTCCAACTTCCCTTCTGGCTCAGCTGGTAAGGAATCTGCCTGCAATGTGGGAGGCCTGGGTTTGATCGCTGGGTTGGGAAGATCCCCTGGAGTCAGAAAAGGCTCCCCACTCCAGTATTCTGGCCTGGAGAATTCCATGGACTGTATAGTCCATGGGGTTGCAAACAGCTGGACACGACTGAGTGACCTTCACATTCACTTGTCCAATGAATTCTGTTCAGTTTGCTCATCCTCTGCTGGCATCTTTTCCCAAATCCCTAGCCCTCCACGGTAAAAGACGGTTTTGTCATTTCTGCAGGTATATGTGTGTGCTCAGTCATTAAGCCCTTTACTCTTTGTAGCCCTCCAGGCTTCTCTGTCCATGGGATTTCCCAGGCAAGAACACTGGAGCAGGTTACCATTTCCTTCTCCAGGGAATCTTCCCTACCCAGAGATCGAACCCAAGTCTTCTGCAGCCATATAAGCCCAAGGTATAAAATATGCACTGGAAAAGGCATTTCTATTATTATAGGGACTGAGGAAAGGTGGCAGTAGTGGTGAAGAGCCTGCCTGCCAATTCAGGAGACGTAAGAGAGTCGGGTTCGGTCCCTGGGTCGGGAAGATCCCCTGTAGTAGGAAATGGCAGTCCACTCCCATATTCTTGCTTGGAGAATTCCATAGTCATAGGAGCCTGATGGGCTGCAAAGAGTTGTACACAACTGAGGCAACTGAGCATGCATGAGGGAACAAACTGGATTTCAGGTGTCATGACAGCATAATAACAAGAATTGAGGGAACTTGTTTAATCTTAGTTTTTTTTTGATGGAAGATAATAGTGGATAGCTTTCAAGGTCTCCTTTCCCTAAGATAAGTGTAAATAGGAGGATGCCTCTCAGGAAGTGGAATTTTACAGTCCACCCAGGGTACTTCTGACAGGGAATACATCTCTTCCCAAGGATCTGGCTTAGGACAGGATGGACAGCCTCTCTGGGGACAAAAGTCTGACCCATTCTCTCCCTCCGGAAAGCTTTGTGCTTTCCCCTCCCAGGCCTCTCTTCGTTCCCGGGACTGCGTGCCTGCCCGTGTGCCTGCCTTTGCCTTCCACCTAACCTTCCCCAGGCTGGAGATCTAAACAGAAAGCAGGCGTGTACCCCTGCTGACCTTGCCATTTCTTCTTTCATAGACTGATGAAAGCACCATGTCCAGAATAATGCAGTTACAGACCTTTCACATAGAGGCGGCTGCTCCCTGCTGTTCTCGGCTGTGATTTTTAACTTGGCATGTGTTCTGATGCTCACGAGAATCATACAA
This sequence comes from Oreotragus oreotragus, assembly GCA_006410675.1. Classification (NCBI taxonomy): domain Eukaryota; kingdom Metazoa; phylum Chordata; class Mammalia; order Artiodactyla; family Bovidae; genus Oreotragus; species Oreotragus oreotragus. The sequence continues at coordinate 421,876 of SJYX01007756.1, read as the reverse complement.
TTTATAAGGAATTGGAATAGTTGAGTGGGTAGGAATATAGGCTGTATAACTGTATTGCCTGGGTTCATATCCTACCTCTGTTATTACTGTGTGAATTTAGATTAGTTAATTAACTTCTCTGTGTTTCAGTGTTTTTTTCTCCGCATCTGCTTTACAGTGTTGCAGTGAGGAATGAGTGAATTGATCCACATAGAGAGTTTAGGATAGTACCTGGCTTGTGTTTAGTAATTGCTCAGTAAGGTTGGCTGCTATGGTTATTATTGTTAAACGGGCACTGAATCAATATGGGAAGGGGTGCAAATGATGACAAGGAGTCATACTATTAAAGGTTGCTTATGAACCTCAAAGGATAAAAAAAATCCGTCTGTGAAAAAGGAAGGAGAAAACTTGAAAGAGAACAAGGATGGCATGAAATCCCAAGGAGATAAAGGTTTAGGGAATTGTCACTAAAAATCTAGAACTAGAAGATGAAATCCAGTGTCTGGCAGTGAAGGCTCAGGTGAGAAAAGTTGCTGCCCTAAATGATTTTAGAGCATCTTCATGTGTCACTTTAAAGATGTAAACAGTTTCAAGGTCATTGGAAAGTGTGTAGTCCCCCATTCAAGGTCCCAGCTTCCATCCTGTCTAGGAGAGGCACTGCCTGTTTTGGGCTCTGCTGAATCAGTTTTCTAGGCACTTGCTGCAGGGTCAGACTTCAAGGTCAGTGCCTGCTTGCATGCCGTTCATTCTGAGTGTAACACTGTGATGTACGGAGGGTTTGTCCGTTGCTCTTCCTGGTGGGTGTGGTGCTGGGACTTTTGTCTTGGAGGCAGCAAATCATGTTTGCTCCTTGGTGCTAGAATGCTAACAAGACTTGGATTTAGAATTAGGCTGGATTAATGATGCTCTAATAGTGCTTGATGGAGACTGGACTATCACCCATGTTTAAGATGTAGACTCTCAGTCCTGCTGAATGAATGTCTAATGAACATTTGATGAGCTCTGTGCAAGTGCCTCCTTATAATTGTAGGGGAAAAAATGAATCAGTGGAGAGCCAAAGCTGTGCCATTGGATCGTGTTTTCTTGATTGCTTTTGTTTCATCACTAAATTGTATGCATTGTACACTAGGAAAATATCCCTGTTTATATACTTGTATATTATATATTCCATATTTTATATATGTTAAGAATACTCCCCTCTCTCATGTATCTGATTTCAAGTGTCTGTACTCTGACATATATATACACACATATCTACTTGTATATATATCTATATACTNTGCTTTTGTTTCATCACTAAATTGTATGCATTGTACACTAGGAAAATATCCCTGTTTATATACTTGTATATTATATATTCCATATTTTATATATGTTAAGAATACTCCCCTCTCTCATGTATCTGATTTCAAGTGTCTGTACTCTGACATATATATACACACATATCTACTTGTATATATATCTATATACTTGCTATATATATATATAATGTACACTTATCTTTTCAGCATCTTAAACCATACTTTGTCATGTTTTGGATTTGATCCATATGTGTGCATATTTGCTTATTTTTAAGTGGCTATTTCCTTATATTAGTATATCTAAATAAATTATCCCTTCTTGTACTTGTTTCACAGGTATCAGTCCTGTTTGATGTGCACAGGCATCTGAAGGAGATTGCATTGAGCCCTCATTATTTCATTACTGTATATTAACTCAAGTGCTGCTGACTTCCATGGAGAGCATTGTTTAGGAGCTTGGTTTACTGATGTACATGAACTCTTGCTGTTAACTGATTTATTTATTTTCCTGTGTGTGAAAGTTTGTGACTTCAGGATTTTCCCCAATCCCCTTCCCACTTTTTTCCGCAAGAAAACCTTTCTGAAATAGTGAGTTGAACAAAAAGAATTGTCGAATATCCTTTTTTATAATGTACCTATCAGAATATTTTTTAAAAAGTATAATAAAGGGGACCCCATCTCCCCCCACTAAAAACTAATTGTGTAGGCACTGGTGTGTTTGATTCCTTTCATATATTTTCCTTAGAGTCTCTGTGATGGAGACAAGGTACCTTAAACTCTGCATGCCTAGAGGTCAGGGCTGTGCCATCCTGGGATCCCTGGAACATTTTGGGTAATAAGAAATTTAATAACATTGGCATCATCCCCTTACCTCCATTAGGTGTCAAGGAGTTAATTCCTGACTGGATTGTAGGCATCTGAAACTGAAATACAGTTAAACCTTGAACAACATGGGGGATTAGGGGTGCTCACCCCTTATGAAGTGGATTTTTCTGCTATTTCTGCCTCAGAAACAAAGGAATTGATAAATGACAAGGGCAGGAAGCTGAAACAGTTTGAGAGAATCAGGGCTCAAACCCTAGTTCTTTTGATTCCACATATTGTGATCTCTAAACTAACACAAACTTTCCCCCGTACTTTTAGTTAATATAAAGATCTGTGAAATGAAAGTATTGGTACTACAATATTCCTTGGAAAAATATCCACGTGTAAGTGGATGCTCACAGTTTGAACTCGTGTTGTTCAAGGGTCAGCTGTATCAATAAACCAGACGATGACCCTGTTCTTAATGAGATTCAGCCAGAAAATCGGCCCAGATCAGTCTGTCTCTCTCTTCCTCCCTCTTCCTCTCATTCTTCTCTGCCCATAAGAAAGGAAACATGGGCATTTCTTAGATTCACGGGACAGGAGCCATTTGGTCGAGGGGCAGATTTAATTCTGGAGTAGTCTCTTTATTGCTAGAGGTGTTTTAATTGTAGACGCTACCACTGGTATCTCAATGGTGAGAAATTCCTCCTTTTTTTTTTGGCCCTGAAGTTCCTGGCTAGGGTCCATTCTCTCCTGGTAGTGCCTGAAATTCAGTTTTTAAGCTGCTTCACTCCTACATGCTGGAAGGCAGATGATCTCAGCCTGGCACGCACAGAAGCCTCTCTCCTCCCCCGGCCTAGCTCTTCCTTCCTCCAGGCAGGGCCAGGCCACAGATGTGCGCTAATGAGAGCTTCTCTTTGTTTACAGGGTTTGGGATGCTCTGACAGACAATTACATCCCTTCACTCTCAGAAGACTGGAGGGACCCAAACATGGAGGCGCTAAATGGCAACAGCTCTGACACCGAGGTACCTCTGGGGCCCCTAACTTAACGGGGCTTGAGGAGCTGTGGATTCCAGTTAAAAAAAGTTAAAAAAAAAAAATCCACTAACTCAGCAGTGTTCCCCATTACGTAACGAAGCTCAACATCATTGCTGGGAAGGCAGGGACTGTGGAGGAAGTGAAAGGTAAGATGAAGGAGGACATCCAGGGTATAGGAGGTGAATGGAATGATTGTAAAATAGTGTAAACGCAGGTCTCTTCTGTCACTCGTCTGTGTCCTACAGTGTGACCTGAAGTAAGACAGGAGGGTAAGTGTCACAGGCTTCTTTTGTGTTCAAACAGTGATGGTTAAAAAAAAAAAAATCAGGGTTTTCCATCTAAAATGAACAGTTCAGTCCCATCGAAAAACAGTATTGACATCATGCATGGCTGAATTCCTTTGCTGTCCACCTGAAACTATCACAACATTGTTAATTGGCTATACTCCTATATAAAATAAAAAGTTTAAAAAAGCAGTATTGACAGGCTTGTGACAAGCTTAGGGCCTGGCTAGTGGCCACAGGTGGGGCCCAGATAATAAAGAGGTCGTCATGCAATAGTGGGCAATTCTTTTTTTTTCCATGTTTTTTTTTTGTTGTTGTTGGTATATAATCGCTTTACAATTTTGTGTTACTTTCTGCTGTACAGCAGAATGAATCAACTGTATGTGTATATATCCCTTCCCTCTTGGGCCTCCCTCCCACCCTCTAGGAGGAATTCTTTATGAAACTCAACCAACCAGGCATGCATATGACTGGACCTGAGTCCTGGTCTGTGGTTACTGACACCAAAGAAGAAGGTAGCCTACCGGCTTCTGAAAAAAGCAGAAAAGGGAATACTTGTTTTGAGTTGATTTGCATAGGTTACAGGAGCTCCAAAATGCCCCTCCTAGCTGAATATATGTGTAGAAAAGTATTATCAAATCATATAATGGCTCTGTCCTCGCTCAAAGCCCCGTTCTACCCTTAGTTTTCTAGTAGATTTAGCTGCAAAGCAAATCTGACAATTCTCTATCAAGAAGTGCTGTCACAATTCTGTGGGCTCAGCAAACGAGGGAGGGAGATGGATCTGATCTTTCTAGGTGCTCCAGGATTGAGTCCAGGGAAGGGCAAGAACCAGATTCCCCTTACCAGGTGATATTTCTGTAGCCCATTGCCCAGAATAGCACAGCACAGAGATCAGCAATCAGTTGATTTGTTGAAAGGTGGCTCTACATAGCCTTTCTAACTCTTCTAACAATTAGCTATTCAAAATACCCAGAACCCTGAGGCTTTGTTTACTGGGCAAAATGGGCTCCGAATCTCAGAGATTTGCTACAACCCTACTTAGCATGGATATAGGATGTCTCAGGTCCTGTTTTGAACTCCTGAGTGCTTTTTTCTCTCTTGTAGTGCTTATATGGATAGTGTTGAGTCCTTACCCAAAATGCAAAGGAGAAGATAAGCAGTGATAGAATAAATCTCATTACTAAAATGAAATCAAGCCTGTCGTGGTGCAAAAGGCAGATTTTGCTTTATTACCTCCTTGGTCACCTTTCTAACTCATTTTGTGGATTTAGTCAAAAAAATAGATAAGATAACCTCCCCTTCGAAAGGACTCTAATTTATCCTCACTTGCAGATTTCCCTCAAGAGGGTTAATATTTCAGGGGAAACTGAATGACCCTGGGAAAGATGATCTTGATTTCCTCATAGAATTTTCTCTATCTAACCCATGGAAAAGGACAGGGTAGCAATAATGGATGGGTTAAAGCTGTTTTATTTCAGCCTCCTTTATTATCTGTGTTCATTACAGTAGAAGCTCTTTTCACTGACCTTAAAAGGACTCTAATTTATCCTCACTTGCAGATTTCCCTCAAGAGGGTTAATATTTCAGGGGAAACTGAAGGACCCTGGGAAAGATGATCTTGATTTCCTCATAGAATTTTCTCTATCTAACCCATGGAGAAGGACAGGGTAGCAATAATGGATGGATTAAAGCTGTTTTATTTCAGCCTCCTTTATTATCTGTGTTCATTACAGTAGAAGCTCTTTTCACTGACCTCAGTTTAAATGACTTGCTATGTTACCAATGCTCTGTATTCCTTCTGTAAAACATGGTAACCAAACACCCTTGGCATGCAGTGTCCCCACGGCTGGTCAGCCTCTCTCTCTGGCAAGTCCTCTTATCTCTACTTCTCCTTAGTTCATTGCCAAGGATCAGTGATATTTGCTTTCAAACCTGTTCATGCTTGTCCTTGTGACTATAACCAATTTAATGAAATAGAAGCTGTAGGGTTATAAGTGCAAAGAGAGTCATTTTTGCTTTTATAAAATTAAAGTAACACATGTACGTAATTTTAAAAGTCAAATCATGCTTTTAAAGTAATAGGAGACAACAAAAAATACATACAGCAGCCCCTGACTTACCTTTCCCTGTTCCACAGAGGCAGCCACATCTACTGTTTTTAGTTATTTTTTTTGTCAAGGATCTACAGTTTCCTAAATAACAAACAATTTTATATTGCTATTTCTTTGATTAATTAAAAAAGCAATTTTGTTTGTTATCTATTGTGGACGAGAAGATTTAATTCTTTTGCATCACCTCCAATACTCCCATTTGGCCTTCCCTCTTGTCACCGATTTATCGTTAAATCAATCTTATGTATAGATACTGGGCTTCCTGGTGGTTCAGATGGTAAAGAATCTGTCCAATGCGAGAGTGTTGGGCTTGATCCCTGGGTCAGGAAGATTCCCTGAAAAAGGGAATGGCTACCCACTCCAGCATTCTTGCCTGGAGAATCCCATGGACAGAGGGACCTGGTGGGCTACAGTCCATGGGGTCAGAAAGAGTGGGACAGGACTGAGCGAGACAGGGGAGGAGGATATATAAATATGAGTATAACTGAGTAAATACTCTTTGTTGCTGAATCATGGAGTTAAAAAAAAAAATACTTCCTCTCTTAACTCAGAGTGAAAAATTGCCTTGGTTTTCACTTGCTTAGTTTCCTGTACATCTATCATTAGTTCAACTCCAAATTCTGAATTAACTCTAAATCTCATATATATTTTTTAAAATCAGATAGTCTTTTAATTTAAAAAATTAATTAAGAAAAAACAAAACTAGTACCCTCTATCTTTCTTCTATAAACTAATATGGTTGTATTCTAGATCTAGTATACAGCTCTTGCCTTGGAAATTCTTCTTGCTCTCTCTCCTGTCCTGACTGCCATATTTTTATCTTTCTGGGTGTATTTGCTTGTTCTGGTGAAAATAAATTCAGTATATTCTTAAGAAAGGGTAGAAGGAATGTATTTGTTAGAATAGATGAGAGTGTTTTTATTTTCCTGTTGTACATGTCATGACTGAGAATTTGATTTGATAGAGTTATTTTAGGTTGCAAAGGAATATTTACTGAGAATTGCATAGTCCCATTCTCTTAACTTTCAGCTTTCAGTTCCTATTGAGAAACCCCAAATCCATTCTGATTCTTTGTCTTTTATATGTGACTCTCTTTTGGTTCTCTTTAGAAGCTTTGAGGATATTCTCTTTTTCCTTTCTCATTTCTTTTACAGTAATGTGCCTTAGAGTGAGCTGTATTTTTTCATCCATTCTGCTTTATACTCCGTGGGCCCTTTCAACATGGAAGTTCATGACTTTAAATTGTGGGATGCTTTCTTGTTATTTCTCTGAAGACAAATTGTTTCTGTTTTCTGCCTCTATTGAGATGATTATATGGTTTTCTCCTTTATTATGTCAATGTGATGAATTACATGAATTGATTTTCAAATGTTAAATCAACCTTGCACTCTTGAGATTAAACTCGCAGCTTTACTGAAGAATAATTGGCATGCAATGAACGGCACATGTTAAACTGCGCAGTTTGCTAGGTTTTGACTTATGTTTATGTCTATGAGACCATCACCACAAGATATTAAGCAAGGTAGCAAGCATGTCTCCATGTCCATCACCCTTTCTTTCACCCCCTACTCCAGGCAACCTGATTCTGTCACTGTAGATTAGTTTGCATTTTTTAGAATTTTGTATAAATAGAATCGCGAAGCATGCACTCTTTTTGTCTTCTTTTAAAGTTCAGTATAATTATCTAGATATTCATTCATTTTATTGCATGTGTCTACATTCATTCCTTTCTATTGCTGAGAAGTATTCCATTTTATGGATATACCATAATTTTCTTGTTCATTCACCTGTTAATGGACATTTGGGTTGTTTCCAGCATTTGAATATTGCAAATAAAGCTATTATGAACATTCTGGTGTAAGTCTTTTTGTGGACATATGTCTCTGTTTTTCTTGGATAAAAATCTATGAGTGAAATGGTTGGGTCATATTGTAAGTGTATGTTTCACTTTTTAAGGAACTGCCAAACTGTGTTCCAGTTTAGAACTCAAATTACCCCACCAACCCTTGGCATGCAGAGCCTTTTTGATTTTTGTCATTTGAGTGGGTATATAGCAGCATCTTATTTTTATTTTAATTTGCATTTCCCGATAATATATGATGTTGAGCATCTTTTCATGTGTATCCTCTTCAGTGAAGTGCCTGTTTAAATCTTTTGCCCTTTTTCTTAGTGGGCCGTTTGTGTTATTATGGAGATGTTTGAGTTCCTCATGTTAAAAGATAAAATGAAGCATATTAAATTTTTGACAGTTTATTTGAGCAAAAATCTGTTAAAATCTGACAGTGCCAAACCCAAAGTGGTTAAGAGTGCTCCGCCCACAGAAGTTAGAGGAAGGACTTTTACAGAGAAGAGGTGGAAGCAAAGGAAGGAAACAAGTTGATTGGCTCTAGTTTGAGTGGTTGTATTATTTGGGAAAATCTGATTGGCTGTTTGTGAGTGGTTGTCCTTTGGTTTGATTCTTAACTTTGAGGCATTAGAGGTTTTGGTTTTGCTTTGCTTAGGAACCTCCTGAAGCATTGAAGTCACCTTAGCGTAATGGTCTCTTTGTATAATTAATTTAACACATACATTCTAGATATAGATCCTTTGTTGTATGTTTTGTGAATATTTTTTTCTTGTCTATGGATTTATTTTTCTTGTCTAAGAAAGTTAGAACTTAACATTATCTTGTGAAGAGAAAATGTTCTTTTAAATGAAACAAAATCCATTTTATTCAGTTTTAAAAAACAGCGTGTGCTTCTCATGTAGTATTTAAGAAACTGCCAAGCCCAACATCACTAAGATTTTTTCTTATCTCCTAGAAGTTGTGTAGTTTTAGCTTTTGTATGATTTATGATCCGTTTCAAGTTAGTTTCTATATATGGTGTTAGGCTAGGTCAGGGTTCAATTTCTCTGGTGGCTCAGATGGTAAAGCATCTGCCTACAATGTGGGAGACCTGGGTTCGATCCCTGGGTTGTCTCCTGGAGAAAGAAATGGCAACCCACTCCAGTACTCTTGCCTGAAAAGTCCTATGGGAAGAGCAGCCTGGTAGGTTACCGTCCATGGGGGGTCACAAAGAGTCGGACACGACTGAGTGACTTGGCTCAGTCACTGGGCAGACAGGCACGGCTATCTAGCTGTTTCAACACAATTCACTGGAAATATTATCTTTTTCCTATTTAACTATCTTGGCGTCTTTGTTGAAAATCAGTTGACCTAAATGTGCGCACCTGTTTCTGAATCCTCTATTATGCATCTATCTGAATGCCAGTGCTCTACTGTCTCTGTTACTGTAGCTTTATGGTAATGTCTTGATAGAAATCATATGTCTTTCCACTTTGTTCTGTTTTTTCAAAGTTGCTTTGGCTATTTTAGGTCCTTTGCATTTCCATATAAATTTTGGAATCACCTGATAAATTTGTACAGACAAACTTGCCAGAAGTTCAGCTGTGATTGTGTTGAGTCTATCGAACAATTTATGTGTGTAGATCAGTTTTTTATGTAGTGTGATGAGTTACTGCACTGGGCTTCATTGCTGCGTGTGTGGGCTTTCTCTAGTTGTGACGAGCAGGGGTACCCTTTGTCGTGGGGAGCAGGCTTCTTGCTGCGGTGGCTTCTCCTGTTGTGAAGCACCAGCTGCAGGAGCGCAGGCTCCGTAGTTGCAGTCCATGGACGTAGTTGCTCCGTGGTGTGTGGGGTTCTCCTGGACCAGGGATCGAACCTGTATTGCCTGCACTGGCAGGCAGACGCTTATCCACTGTACCACCAGACAAGTCCCTTGTTAACATTTTATTAAGGATTTTTGCATCTATGTGCATAGGACTCTTTTAGTTTTCTTCTCTTGTGATGTCATAAAATGAGTTAGAAATTTTTCTTCTATTTTCTGAAAAAGTTTCTGTTATGCTGGTATTATTTCTTCCTTAAATGTTTGATTGGCTGCACCAGTGAAACCATCCTTCTCTGTGAAAGTTTTTGATAACCGATTTAATTTCTTCAATAGATACAAGGCTATTCAGATTTTCCCTTTCTTGCTGATTTTCTTTAATTTTGGTAAATTGTGTTTTTCAAGGCATTTATTCATTTAATCTAAGTCATTGTACTAACCACAAAGTTGTTGCTGATATTCTCTTATTCTTTCAATGTTAATAAGAGCTAGAGTGATGTTCCCTTTTTTAGTACTGATATTGTCGATTTGTGTTTTCTCTCTCCTCTGTCCCTTCCCCTCACCCCCACTGCATCAGCTTATTTATGGGTTTATCACTTTTATGGGTAGGGCTTCCCTGGTGGCTCAGAGGTTAAAGCGTCTGCCTCCAATGTGGGAGACCCGGGTTCGATCCCTGGGTCGGGAAGATCCCCTGGAGAAGGAAATGGCAACCGTCTCCAGTATTCTTGCCTGGAGAATCCCATGGACGCAGAAGCCTAGTAGGTTACAGTCCACGGGGTCACAAAGAGTCGGACACGACTGAGCGACTTCACCTCACCTCACCTCCAGAGAACCACTCCTGTTGTTTTTTTCCTTTGTTGTTTTTTTCATTTTCTGGTTTGTTTATTTCTTCCCTTAACTTTATGGAACCCTTCTCTGTACTTAAACTAGGGTTTTACTTCACCGTTCATTTCTTTAAGCTTCTAAGATGGGAGCTTGTGGCTTCCTTGGTGGCTCAGCAGGAAAGAATCTGCCTGCCAATGCAAGAGACTCAGGTTTGATTCCTAAGTCAGGAAAATACCTTGAGAAGGAAATGGCAACCCACTCCAGTGTTCTTGTCTGGGAAATGCCATGAGCAGAGGAGCCTGGCAGACTACAGTCCATGGGGTCACAAAGAGTTGGACACGACTTACTGACTAAAAGCAACAACAAAGTTGGGAGCTTAGGTCCTATTTCAAACTAAGAAAAAATGATTTTGCTTCATTTGGGCTACAAAGTACCACAGACTGGATGGCTTATAAACAATAGAAATTTACTTCTCACAGTTAGGGAGGCTGGATATCCACAATCAGGGTGCCAGATGGTTGGTTCTGTTAAAGGGCATCTTCCAGCTTGAAGACTGCCAACTTCTCTGTGTCCTCACAGGACACATGGTGCAAGGGAGCTCTGGGAGCTTCTTTTATAGGAATACAGACCCATTCATGAGGGTCCCACCCTCCGAGCACCTCCCCAAGGCCCTACTTTCTAATGCCATCACACCGGGGGCTAGGATTTCAACATACGTGTTGGGAGGACACAAACATTCAGACCATGGTCATAACACAGCATCTTAAAACAGGAACGTTTTAAGCATTGCCTCAACTGAATCCACAATTTTAATATGGTATGTTTTCATTATCATTCAGTTCAGAATATTTTCCATTTTTCTCTTGTGCTTTCTTCTTTGGCCCATGGGTTACTTAGAAACATATTTATAGATATCATTTGTCATTGATTTCTAATTTAATAGTCAGAAAACAAAATCTGTACAAATAAATCTTTTAAAATATATTGAAACTGATTTATGACCAAGCATATGTTGTATGTTGGTGAATGTACTATGTGCCATTGAGAAGAATGCTTAGTTTGCAGTTGTTGGTTGTGATATTTTGTACAGGTCAACTAGATTAAGGTGGTTTATAGTACTGTTGGATTCTTCTATATCCTGATTATTTTGTCGCTTTGTCTTATCAGTTATCAAGAAAGAAGTGTTAAAATCTCCAATTATTAATATTAAATCATGGATTTGTCTGTTTCTTTCTTTAGTTCTGTTAGTTTTTTGTGTACATAGTTTGAAGATCTGTTATTAATTGCCCACACTTTTATTATTGTTATGTATTCCTGACTGACCCTTTTATCATTATGATATGTCTTTTAATTTTATCATTTACCTGTTTGTGGCTGTGCTGGGTCTTCGTTGCTGTGCAGGCTTTTCTTTGGCTGCAGAGAGCAGGGGCTGTGCTCTGTGTGTGGCCTGTGGGCTTCTCACTGCCGAGGCTTCTCTTGTTACGGAACATGGGCTCTGGAGCACAGGATCAGTAGTTGTGGCGCACAGACTCGGTTGCTCTGCGGCGTGTGGGATCCTCCTGGACCAAGGACCAAACCTTCCTGTGTCTCCTGCATTGGCAGGTAGATTCTTTACTCCTGAGCCACTAGGGAAGCCCTGAAATATCCTTCATCTCTGGTAATACTCCTTGTTTTGAAATCTACGTTGTCTGATATGAATTTAACCACAAAAGCTTTCTTTGGCTGTTAGGTAACATCTTTCAATCCTTTTACTTTTCAGCTATCTGTGTCTTTAAAAATATATCTTTTATAGATTATATGTAGTTGGCTCTTTTATATTTAGTCTGACCATGATGATCTATGCTTTTTAGTTTATTGTGTTTAGTTCATTTGCATGGTGTTTAATTCATTAACTTTTAATGTTAATAGTTTGTATTTAGGCATATCATCTTGCATTTCTATTTGTTCCACCTGGGTTTTTCTTTTATAGTTGGTATTCCTCTGTTTCACCTTCTCTGCCTTCTTTTGGGTTAATCGAATACTTTCTGGTCTTCCATTTTATTTCTACCATTGGATTTTTAGTTATACCTCACTATACCTCTTAAAAAAATATTTTTTTAATTATGAAAATATGATAACATTTTCATATTATCATATCATATCATATGAAAGTATAATATGAAAGTTTACAGGAAAATGGAAAAATACAGAACGAGGTTACATATAGTCCCACTATATCTTAAATTTTTTTTTAAGTAAATAAATTAAGATTTTTAATTGGAATTTCAATATCAAGCTCTCAAAAATTAATAGAATGAATATAAGAGAAATAGAAGAATACAGTAGACCTGAAAAGCTCTGTGAACCAATTCAACATAAGAAAGATTTATTCAATTTTCACACAATAAGGATACAAATTCTGTTCAAGTTCCCATACAGTGTAAACTAGGAGACACTGGAACATATCCAGGGACATAAAACAAGCTGCAAAAATTTCATGGGATCTGAAGACGTATGAGTTAGGTATAGCTCCCATGTTACCAGGAACTCACAGTAGCTTTCACACCTGTCTGACTCTTTGTGACCCTGTGGACTGTAGCCTGTTGGGCTCCTCTATCCATGGGATTATCCAGGGAAGAATACTAGAGTAGATTGCTATCCTCTCCTCCAGGAGATCTTCCCGACCCAGGGATCAAACCTGGGTTTCCTGCATTGCAGATGGATTCTTTTACTATCTGAGTCATCAAGGAAGCCCTCACAAGCTTACAATCACAAACATTCAGACCATGGTCATAACACAGCATCTTAAAACAGGAACGTTTTAAGCATTGCCTCAACTGAATCCACAATTTTAATATGGTATGTTTTCATTATCATTCAGTTCAGAATATTTTCCATTTTTCTCTTGTGCTTTCTTCTTTGGCCCATGGGTTACTTAGAAACATATTTATAGATATCATTTGTCATTGATTTCTAATTTAATAGTCAGAAAACAAAATCTGTACAAATAAATCTTTTAAAATATATTGAAACTGATTTATGACCAAGCATATGTTGTATGTTGGTGAATGTACTATGTGCCATTGAGAAGAATGCTTAGTTTGCAGTTGTTGGTTGTGATATTTTGTACAGGTCAACTAGATTAAGGTGGTTTATAGTACTGTTGGATTCTTCTATATCCTGATTATTTTGTCGCTTTGTCTTATCAGTTATCAAGAAAGAAGTGTTAAAATCTCCAATTATTAATATTAAATCATGGATTTGTCTGTTTCTTTCTTTAGTTCTGTTAGTTTTTTGTGTACATAGTTTGAAGATCTGTTATTAATTGCCCACACTTTTATTATTGTTATGTATTCCTGACTGACCCTTTTATCATTATGATATGTCTTTTAATTTTATCATTTACCTGTTTGTGGCTGTGCTGGGTCTTCGTTGCTGTGCAGGCTTTTCTTTGGCTGCAGAGAGCAGGGGCTGTGCTCTGTGTGTGGCCTGTGGGCTTCTCACTGCCGAGGCTTCTCTTGTTACGGAACATGGGCTCTGGAGCACAGGATCAGTAGTTGTGGCGCACAGACTCGGTTGCTCTGCGGCGTGTGGGATCCTCCTGGACCAAGGACCAAACCTTCCTGTGTCTCCTGCATTGGCAGGTAGATTCTTTACTCCTGAGCCACTAGGGAAGCCCTGAAATATCCTTCATCTCTGGTAATACTCCTTGTTTTGAAATCTACGTTGTCTGATATGAATTTAACCACAAAAGCTTTCTTTGGCTGTTAGGTAACATCTTTCAATCCTTTTACTTTTCAGCTATCTGTGTCTTTAAAAATATATCTTTTATAGATTATATGTAGTTGGCTCTTTTATATTTAGTCTGACCATGATGATCTATGCTTTTTAGTTTATTGTGTTTAGTTCATTTGCATGGTGTTTAATTCATTAACTTTTAATGTTAATAGTTTGTATTTAGGCATATCATCTTGCATTTCTATTTGTTCCACCTGGGTTTTTCTTTTATAGTTGGTATTCCTCTGTTTCACCTTCTCTGCCTTCTTTTGGGTTAATCGAATACTTTCTGGTCTTCCATTTTATTTCTACCATTGGATTTTTAGTTATACCTCACTATACCTCTTTAAAAAATATTTTTTTAATTATGAAAATATGATAACATTTTCATATTATCATATCATATCATATGAAAGTATAATATGAAAGTTTACAGGAAAATGGAAAAATACAGAACGAGGTTACATATAGTCCCACTATATCTTAAATTTTTTTTAAGTAAATAAATTAAGATTTTTAATTGGAATTTCAATATCAAGCTCTCAAAAATTAATAGAATGAATATAAGAGAAATAGAAGAATACAGTAGACCTGAAAAGCTCTGTGAACCAATTCAACATAAGAAAGATTTATTCAATTTTCACACAATAAGGATACAAATTCTGTTCAAGTTCCCATACAGTGTAAACTAGGAGACACTGGAACATATCCAGGGACATAAAACAAGCTGCAAAAATTTCATGGGATCTGAAGACGTATGAGTTAGGTATAGCTCCCATGTTACCAGGAACTCACAGTAGCTTTCACACCTGTCTGACTCTTTGTGACCCTGTGGACTGTAGCCTGTTGGGCTCCTCTATCCATGGGATTATCCAGGCAAGAATACTAGAGTAGATTGCTATCCTCTCCTCCAGGAGATCTTCCCGACCCAGGGATCAAACCTGGGTTTCCTGCATTGCAGATGGATTCTTTTACTATCTGAGTCATCAAGGAAGCCCTCACAAGCTTACAAGTCATTTCAAATCTTGTTTTGCCCACGCCTGACGAATCAGACTAGCATGCTGTGCATCAGAGAGAAGAGAGAAGGCTCTAATTAGGAGTCATCCTTGCTGCTGCCCAGCTTCCATGCTTCCATAATGTCTGAATGGCAAGAAGGGTCAACGCCTAAAAACTCTCTCCCCGCCTTCACCAGGAGCCTGGGGGAGGAACTTGGGCAGAGGGCTGGGGTATTTGAAAGATGCAGTATTAGCAGTCAGTGAGGTAAACTTGCTAAAATTGGCCATATCTCAGAAAATGTAAATATTCCATTTTAAAAATAGACTTACTAGGACAAAAATTCTACTCAGAAACTGACTAACACTGGCTGTCAGATGCTTATATATTATTATAAAAAATAATTCAAACAAGAAAATAAAACTTTCTGAGCAGGAGCCTAACTCCTACCACAGGACTTCCTAGCCCTAAAGAAAGTTCTACCACGAGAGAGTAGCTGTGAAGAAGCCGTGGCTACAGGAGTTTCCTTCTGCACAGCTGGGAGCTGTGGGAAGCAGGCATGCACCATAGGTGGTGGACTTGGCAGAGAGAGGAGCATATGGGTTCGACAGCAGAAATACATGTCACCATCTGGCACAAAAGCCCCTCAAATAATCCCATTACCTCGCTGTCCTACCCCTTACCCAGGTTGAGAGCAGATGGCCTTTGAGATGTGTTTGAGTTTTTTGGTTTTGTTTTTTTATGACATAGTCCTGCTTTTAAGCAAAAGTAGATAGAAGGTGATACGTTGCTGGGGGTGCCTGCCAAGGTAGAGTTTAAGGAAATGGGGAGATGTTTCTGAGGATGGATTCCCTCTGACATGACTGCTTGGACTGGAACTGGGGTGTTTCCTGGGGGTGCTAATTAGAACAGGAAATGTGTAATCCCCAGTAGTCAGACAGATCAGCATGCCAGCTGTTGGTGTACAAGTGAAATTGATTCCTGGATGAGAGGTGTCTGCAGAAAGATGTCCCGGAGGCACTTTTGCCAGGCTGGAGATGACTTTCAGATGAGACTCCTGGACACAGACAGCTTGTTAGTTTGTTCACTGGCTTGTTGTCCAGTCACTCAGTCGGGTCCTACTCTTTGCGACTCCACGGACTGCAGCACTCGAGGCTTCCCTGTTCTTCACTGTCTCCTGGGGTTTGCTCAGACTGATGTCCATCAAGCTGGTGATGCCATCCAATCATCTCATGCTCTGTCTCTCCCCTTCCCCTCCCGCCTGCAATCTTTCCCAGCTTTGTGCTTATTTTGTGCAGGATTTAACCATCAGTACCCGGCTGTGGCCTCTTGGGACACAGGTAGTAAAGTCAAACCTGTTGTGAATACCTTACTGGGCTTCAACATCTAGAACCTCGCTGGTTGTCGATGTTCAGTCTTGCTTGGGATGGAATTTTGGAGACAGTGCAAATATTTCAGTATTTGCTGTTGCTGTTGGAGTTTGTTCTTTGGTTTGTGTGGTCAGGTTGTTCCATGGCCTGTCCCGTGGAGCTCTGACACGTCCTTCATCAGCTATGACACTGTGCCTAGATTCCCACAACACGATGACTTTTTGTCAGATTTTAAAAGCGTGACTACTTGGGCTGGAACAACTCCCCCTTTATAATATCTGCATGCTAAGTGGCTTCAGTTGTATCTGACTCTGTGTGGCGCTATGGACTGTAGTCCACCAGGCTCCTCCGTCCATGGGATTCTCCAGGCAAGAATGCTGGAGTGGATTGCTATGCCTTCCTCCAGGGACTCTTCCCAACCCAGGGATCAAATCCATGTTTCCTCATTGGCAGGCAGGCTCTTTACCACTAAAGCGCCATCTAAAGTAAAATCTGGAAACAGAGTCCCAGTTGAAACTCCTTAGATAAACAAATGTGCCTTTGCTGCAGGAGTCGGTTGCCATTATTATTCACCTTGAGAAGGTTCCTTGTTCACCTGAAGGTGACCTGTCTATGGGTTAAACAACATGCTTCTCCCCTTGGGTGAGAATGGTGCTGGCTACACATGCCCTGCTGTATTTTCCTGACCATGCTGGACCCAGTGATGTATGCTGTACGCCAGAGTATTCTTGGAGTTGAATGAAGCTCTGTACACCCCTCAGGCTCTCTCTTGACACAGTGGGTGGCCAGGGTGGTCTCTGTCAGCGCCATCTGTTCTAGAGACTGGAGAGAATCCTAGTTCTGCTGATGGTCAGTCAGAATTCCACCCCCCTCTTTCCCCCTTTCAGATCCATGAGAAAGAAGAGGAAGAGTTCAATGAGAAGAGTGAACACGATTCTGGAATCAATGAGGAGCCTCTACTCACAGCAGATCAGGTATGAACATGTCTTGGTTCTTGGGACTTTCAGTTCTTTGGATAGAGAAAAAGTTTGAGTACGCACTTGCCACATACCTTTAAGGTGACAGAAAAATGTATGGTCTTGTGGTGGCTGTGTCATGACAGAGTGTGTTTGATAAGGGATTGCATGTCTCTTTAAGACTCAGTTTACCCACCTGTAGTAAATGGGAATGTAACTCCTGACATGTGCGTCGGGTGGGGTCCATGTTTGGTAATAGCCAGAGAGGGGCCTGTGTTCACTGCCTTCATTTCCTGCTAAGCCTTTTAGTTGCAACTCATTGTACTTGGTGTCAAGATACTTAAACAAGGGTGCCAAATCCTTGTTCTCATGAGAATAGAAATGACAGATGAGGCTTTCAGGTGATGGATATTTTCTCATATTTCATAAAACATTGAAAATGTTGAACCTTCCCAAAAGAGTCTTACAAACACTCATTTGGTTAAAAAAAAAAAAAGATATAATGCTTCACATTTTATTGACTTACTTACATTTTGGTTTTAGTAATTTTTTACTTAGGGAGAATACTCCTGGGTCTCTGGATTCCTCATTCAACCTTTCAGTCAACAACTATTTATGGGCACTTGCTTTGAGCAGGCACCTTTCAAGCATTTTCACAGAGCGATTCTGAAAAAGCTCTACCAGGAGCCTTTGGTGCCAGAAAGTGCTTTTCAGTAAAAGGAACTCTTTCATATCTGTGGTAAAGGGTGGGATATAAACAGATAAGGATCAAGAGATTAAAGGGAACTAGATTGAAAAGAAGAGGCGCTAGCATTTATTCTTGTGAATTTCGGGAGGAAATGCAGTTCAGTGATCCAAGTTCAACGATAATGACTTCCAGGGAAAGAGGAACTCAGTCATAAAATTCCAAAGAGGGCTCATGTCATTTGCTTGTATTCCATGAATGGCTTAAGTATCCCCTACATTTGTGAGTGGAGATGGGGAAGCTTTGGATTAAAATGGAAATTATTCCAAAGGAGGGAACTCTAAGCGCCTTTATCTGTGGTCCAGCCCAACATAAAGGAACGCACTTCAGTGACCAGTGGCCTTGGAGCCGGAGCCCATCACAGCGTCGAGAACAAACATACAGATGCTCTGTTCTGACCAGACTCATCAGTGGCTCCTTCCAAAGAAGTAGTCTTTGCTCGTTCCCTTTTCTTCACGTGTGAACAATTAGTGTCCAGGGTCTTGTGCATTATTCAGTAGTTCACCCTTTTCCCTTTTGGCAGTTATCTAATTTTACTCTCATCTTCTAGAACCAGTCCCCTACAATAGTCTAGATTATAGCTGAGTCTCTTACTTATTTTCTGCTGCCCAGACCCTACTTATTCTAGTATTATTTGTCTTGATTTGCACTTGTTGGCCAGCTTTAGTTCTTGTCCTGGTGAATTCTGGAGGTAGAGCTCTTTTCCTCTATGTGAAAAGCAGTACAAGAGTTTGAGCTGTCCTAGGAACACGGCCATTTCCAGTCATAAGCACCATCACAATGAATGGACTGGATTTTGTGTTCGATTTGGGTGGATGAAATATTCTCCCACTCAGGAAGAAAGTGCCCAGCAAATTGAAGTAAATGTTCCCTTCCAGGCGTCTCTGCTTTGTTTCCTGAAAGAGCAGCTTATTTCCAATAAAGCACTCATCTAAATGGTGTTCTTGGAAGAGGTTTGACGTTAAAGAGGGCTTTGCGTTAAAGGGAGAATGTTTGCAAGCCTTCGGTCAGATCTATTTTTATTATTGTTCAATATTTATTAAGTAACAATATTGCCTTAGGAATTTTACAAAGACAGCAAATTAGGCACATCTTTCACTGATCATCCTTCACGATGAGATATTCCTGCAGCAGAGAAGAGTGAGTGCTCACTTGTGTACCCTCTTCAGGTGATTGAAGAGATTGAGGAAATGATGCAGAATTCCCCCGACCCTGAAGAGGAAGATGAGGTCCTGGAAGAGGAGGATGGGGGAGAAACCTCCTCCCAGGCGGACTCGGTCCTCCTGCAGGAGATGCAGGCCTTGACCCAGACCTTCAACAACAACTGGTCCTATGAAGGTGAGGGTCCTGGGGGTGGACTCAGGAAAGATGAACTCAGCTCTGCTGGGTAGGGCATGTGCTTCACATGCCACTAATAGAGCCTCGGGATCTAGGGAGTTGACATCACTGTTCTTACTGTGTATCAGTAGAGCAGTACGCATCACAGAGGGTGGGGAGGAGTTAATCAAGCAAAATTAAAATGGTAAAATGAACCAAGGAACAAGTAGAGGAAATCTGAACTCACTATTCCAAATGATGCTTCCCTGGTGGGCTTCCCTGGCAGTCCAGTGGTTAAGACTCTGCCCTTCCAAGACAGGGGATGTGGGTTCAATTCCTGGTTGGGGTACTAAGGTCCCACATGCTGCACAGAGCACCCTCCGAAAACCCTGCATGACACTACCATAAAGTCAATGAAAACAGTCTACAAACAGTGATGACAATAATAGCGTGTATATTTAGAGAGCTTTGGAGTGCCAAAGCCTGTTCTAAAACTTTGTACACATAATCTCATTTCATGCCTGTAGCAACCCCATTAGGACTGAACTAACTGAGTTTCTGGATGAGTAAGTGACTTGTTTGAGGCCATTGTCAGGGAAATATGATTTAAAAATAATATCTCCTCCCCACCCTAGAAACCTTTTCACAGTAAGGGAGAAAGGAAGCAATTTTATTATCGAATAAGCATTAAGCTAGAATATGGTGTATATCACAGTTCAATCGGTTCAGTTCAGTCACTCAGTTGTGTCCAACTCTTTGCGACATGAACTGCAGCCTGCCAGGCTTTCCTGTCCATCACCAGTTCCTGGAGCTTGCTCAGACTCATGTCCACTGAGTTGGTGATGGCATCCAACCATCTCATCCTCTGTCGTCCCCTTTTCTTCCTGCATTCAGTCTTTCCCAGCATCAGGGTCTTTTCTAGTGAGTCAGTTCTTCGCATCAGGTGGCCAAAGTATTGGAGCTTCAGCTTCAGCATCAGATCTTCCAATGAATATTCAGGACTAATTTCCTCTAGAATTGACTGGTTTGATCTCCTTATCACAGTCATCCACTAAAGGGCTTGCAAAACCAGAAAGAAATCTCACCTTTACCTACAGGCAATTGGACACAACCCATTACATTGAGGAAGTTTTGCAATTTGGAGTCAGGTGACAAGTGAGGCCCCTGTTTTGTTTCTTGGTGATGACTTTTCAAAGCAGTGGCTCCCAGATCCTTGAGGAAACATTCCTGAGTCCTGAGACTGGCAGGAGGTGTATTTAGCCGTGAAAATGAATGACACACATTTGAAAAGGACAGAGAAAGAGATTCTGGAAGAAAAAGGAAGGAAGGGAGAGGGGAAGTCTCTTCCCTTATTTTCAACAGGGAGAATCGAGCCTCTTTTTTTTTTTCCCATCATGTGGCATGTGGGATCTTAGTTCCCAACCGAGACTGAATCACACCCCCAACAATGGAGGCATGGAGTTTTAACTGCTGAACCACCAATGAAGTCCCAAGCCTCTTATTTTTACTGCATATTTGCCCCTACACCACCTTCAGGTCATAAGGGGTGGAGCCAAAATTTGAAGGCAGGCAGGTTAGCTGCAGAGTCCACATTCTTAATCTGCATATCGTATTAACTCTCTGACACAGGTTTGTAGTAATTATGATCCTGCAAACAAAGAGGCAGATGAAGCATGAAATTAAAAGATGTAACACTAGTGGCAAAAACGGGTATAAACTTATCAATCTGTAGGGATAATGGTAACCATGCTGCCAGAAGGGCCACGTTCCCTGGGAGTGGATTTGCATGGGGGTAGTGGGACTTAACAAATGACAGAGAGGGAAGGCAGGATGGTCAGGGTATACAAGTCCAAACTCTGATTAGAATGGTGGTGAAAACAGAGGCGTGACCTGAGGGTCCGAGTCCTGTAAGTAAGACTGTGGCTCCAGAGTGGAAGCAGGGTGATGTTAGCAGAAAGAATCTGTTGGGAGCCATGGATTTGGCCCCAGCACTGCATTCACAGCGGCTCCAATCAGGCCATTCTCCACCACACAAAGGTCCCATACACAGAACTGCTCAGTGAAAGACTGGGGAAAACAGCTGAAACGCAGGGTGAAATGGCAAAAACAGAAGGAGGAGGACAACTCCAAAGAGTGAATTGAAGGAGAAGGTTGAAATAAGTCAGCAAATACCCCAGGCAGAGCAGGGAACCCAAAGAGAGAGAATGGATTCTGATGTAGAAGAAACAAAAGATGCCGTTAGAAAGGAGCGCATTTGAAAAGATGCTCCCGAATCTACTTTAAATGAAGAAGTCTGAGGGGATAAGAATTTAAAATAAAGTGATCTGTGTTCTGTTCTCCCAGGTTCCCTTTTCTTTTCTCTAACAGTAGCAGAAGACTCGGTGCCAGCAGGCCAGGCTTCATTTTTCCATGCGTGTTGCCTGCCTTTACATGCCTCACGTACTTTTGGACATGTATGCTGTGACACAGGACAGTTGGTGTAGAGAGGCCTCAGATGACTCTGCCTATTTTGCTGTTGGCTCTCTCTTGATCAGGTCTTGGGAATAGACACCATCTCTCTATTGCTCTTTGACAGAGATGTCGAAATCTTCTTTATGTCCCCCTCTCCCAATTCTTGACCCATTTCACGTGAGAAATATTGTATGTGCTCAGTCACTCGGTCGTGTCTGATTTTCTACGGCCCCAAAGACAGTAGCTCGGCAGACTCCTCTATCCATGGAATTTTCCAGGCAAGAATACCAGAGTGGGTTGCCATTTCCTACTCCAAGGGATCTTCCTCACCCAAGGGTCAAACCAGCCTCTCTCGTGTCTCCTGCGTTGGCAGGTGGATTCTTTACTGCTGGCACCATCTAGGAAGCCTGAGGAATATTACAGAGACAGAGGAAATCCAGGGACACCGATCAAGCGATCAAACACCACATGTCTGTCCACCTGCATTTTTGTGCACAGAGTCCACAGGTCTCCCCGGGGGTTGGTTTTCCTCTCCCCTTTGTTTTCCCGAGATGATGTTTTCTTTCACAGTCCGTAACTGGTCCTCCCTTCTGGCATGCGCCTGAATCGTGCAGGTCCTCCTGGGCCCCGGGAGCCTCTCCCGTGGGCTGGAGGCAGTGACCCTGCAGGACGGTCTTCCCCTGCAGGCCTGAGGCACATGTCTGGGTCTGAGCTGATGGAGCTCCTGGACCAAGTGGAGGGAGCCGTCCGAGACTTCTCGGAGGAGCTGGTGCAGCAGCTGGCCCGCCGGGACGAGCTGGAGTTCGAGAAGGAAGTGAAGAACTCCTTCATCACGGTGCTCATTGAGGTGCAGAACAAGCAGAAGGAGCAGCGGGAGCTGATGAAGAAGAGGCGGAGAGAGAAAGGGCTGAGCCTGCAGAGCGGCCGGGTAGACAAGGGGAGCCAGATGCCCCCCAAGGTGAGACGACAGCCCGGCACGAGCACCGCGGTGTCCAGCTCCTGGGGTCCCCACCGCGGGTCCCGGCACCAGACAGCTGTGGCCCCAGACGGACCTGTCCTGAGCCATGCCTGGGCAGGAACCCCTGGCACACAGTGGGGCCACGAGAGGGGGAAGAGCCCACCCATCTCCTCTGCGTCCCCGGAGGACACCTGGTCTAATTGAAGGAGACAGAATGTAACTCTAGAAGAGAAATGAGTACAGCTATGTGCTTCAATAGGCAAGACTCTAGCAAGTGGGGTGAAGGTATTTAAGACTGAGTGGAGTTGTGCCCTGGACTCTGGGTTCAGAGCCCCTGTTACCAGTAGTTTATAGTTCTGACTCATCTCTTTAGGAGGTCGTTAAGGTGTTTCAGGGTTGAAAATTATGACACCTTGTTATAGTGACTGGATTCTTCCAACCAGTGATTCTCAATCAGGGAGGCTCAGCAGAATCATCTAAGGAGATTTCTCCAAACACCTATTCCTGAGTTCTCTCCTGAGCTCTCTCCGAGAGCTACTGAATGGGGCCTCGGGCATGTGCATTTTGGAAAAAGCTTCCCAGAGGAGGACAAGTGCTTCACATCCATCCTTCCCAATGACTGGGCATTTTGTTTTCTTCCCTGAGACATTTTCATCGTCATCTGTCCAAGTTTCCCTGTGCTGCCTTATTTTTCTATTTACATAACAGAGGCTGAAATGAGGAAACCCAGGAGTGCCTGGGAGAGGTCGAGGGGTTAGGTCTTATCACCCAAGGGGCTTACTCAGATAAGAGACTTTGAGATGCTGCTATTTTTTCTTGCAAAGCACAGGCTGAAATTTTGGCCTGTCTCATAGCCCAGATCTTTACTTTCTAAAAGTTATAAAAGCCCAGGGCCCTGATCCGGGACGGTGTAAAGGCTGACAGGTCTGTGTAGCTTAGGGAAGACTTGCCCTTCTGAGTCTCGCTCCCCTTTCCCAGCGCTTCAGCATGGAGGGCATCTCCAACATCCTGCAGAGTGGCATCCGCCAGACTTTCGGCCCCTCGGGAAGTGACAAGCAGGTACGGCCTGTCTCTCTGCTCCCAATTTTCTTCCCAGACTCTTGCTACTTGGTCCCCTCAACAGAGTGTGGGATGGGGATACACTAGAATTATCCCAGCATGGGGGGAAGATTGCGGGGGTGGGAGGATGTCCTAACAATTTCTTCCATTCGAAGGAGAAGCAGAATGTGTCTTTTTAAAGGCAAATGATTTTTTGAACTTTTGTGTTAGAGGCCATGGTGAAAACTCAACACTCCTTGTAGACCTGTGAGTTCAGTTGCTTTCAGAACAAAGTGTGTTTAAGGAGAACCTGCTTCATGAAAGATGTCGTCCAAGAGCTTAATTAGCTTTACCATACTGGGCTTCCCTGCAATGCAGGAGTCACAAGAAATCAAGAGATGCAGGTTTGATCCCTGTGTTGGGAAGATCCCCTGGAGGAGAACATGGCAACCTACTCCAGTATTCTTGCTTGGGAAATCCCATGGACAGAGGAGCCTAGTGGGCTCAAGTCTATAGGGTTGCACAGAGTCAGACAACCACTGAAGCAACTTAGCAAGCACACTGGGCTCCTAGCGGAGCCAGTCCCACCAAGACTGCCTCTTCAGCTGCCTTGCTGACTGTAACCCACACTGCGGGGTCTCCAGTTTGGCTTCACTTAATCAATTACTCCCCTGAGAAATGGTTTGCATTTCTGGCTATCTGGTGCCTGCCATGTGCTGAGCTCTGTTGCTAGGCCCCCAAGCAGTACATAGATGAGTGAGTCCTGGTCCTGCCGTCATGGAGTGCATAGTCTAACAGAGAAAGTTGGTGTGTCCAAAGACACCTTTGAGAGCGTGCACAAAAACTGTATGTTTTAGGCCCATTTGTAACTGAATCCTAAGTATTAGAATCCTGGAGCTACAGACTGGGAAGAGATTTTCATTGTTGTTCAGTCGCTCAGTCGTGTCTGACTCTTTGCAACCCTATGCACTGAAGCATACCAATCTTCCCTGTCCTTCACCGTCTCCTGGAGCTCTCCCGGGAAGAGATTTTAGGAACATATAACTTGGTCCCCTGAGTTCACAGAGGTGGAATGAAGGCCCAGAGAGATTAGGCAATTTTCCCCCAGGCCACACTGCTAGTGGCAAGGCCACGTCTAAAACACAAGCCTCGTGGTTTAGAGCCTTTTTCAGTCGTGATGTCAGGCTCCCTCAGAACCTTCCAGGTCCCTCTGGCCAGTGCTTTTGGATAGTCCACTGGACACTAAGATGATTTTGTTGTAGGAGCACCTCATCTCCACCAGAGGGAGCAAACCCAACATCCCAGACCCTGGGCGGAGTTGAGGTTTTCTCACTGGTCATTTTGACAAAAGAAAAAGCATTCATTCTCTAGTTGCACTGCAGAGGAGAAGAAAATATCATACACCAGTAGAATGTTCTCTCCTTTTAGCCTGGAGGACCAAAAGCTCACCAGTATTCCTAAATAAGCAAAAAGTTTCTAGTGTCAGAAGACTTTATTAGTTGGAGTGGAGGGTCCCTTTTCCTGGCTAATATGATCAAGTCTTACTTTTGGTGGGAAGGAATTTTACTTTCTTTCTTATTTTTTTAAATTATGAAAGTATGGTAACATATTTACAGGAGACCTGGAAAATACAGAACAAAGTTATATATAGTTCCACTATATAATTATTTTTTAAGTAGATAAATTAAGATTTTTACTTGGAGTTTCAATATCAAGCTCTCAAAAATTAATAGAATAAGTAGACAGAAAAGTGGAAGGATATAGTAGACCTGAAAAGCACTATGAGCCAAAATATGGGGATTATTTTCAAATATCTTTTGATATCGATTTCTAACATAATTCCATAAAGATAGAATAGACTCTGTTGATTTCAATAGCTTTAGACTATGGCATTTTTGCACCCTGCTTTATATCCCTAGATATGCTCCAGTATCTCCTGGTTCATAGTCTATGGGAACTCAGAGAGAATTTGTATCCTACTGTTTTGTGAGAATGGTATAAATCTTAATTATGATAAAGCCTTCCTTTAAAAGAGACATTTTCCAAAGATGGGAGGAAATCCTGAAACAGTGTTGTCATGTGTTGTTGAGAACATCAAATTTGATGAAGTGCGTGTTTTTTAGAGAAAACCCCAGTTCCCATGCAAGTTGTCAACCCATCTTTTGGCTGCGGGAATGGGGCTTCTGTCTTGTGTGCCGCATGCCCTCCCTGTTTGTCTCCTAGTACCTGAACACAGTCATCCCCTACGAGAAGAAGGCCTCGCCCCCATCAGTGGAAGACCTGCAGATGCTGACTAACAGTGAGTTCCTCCTGTTCTCAGCCAGATCAGCTGCTCATTTCTGTCCCTCTTGCCTTTTTTTTTTTTCCCATCATGTGGCATGTGGGATCTTAGTTCCCAACCGAGACTGAATCACACCCCCAACAATGGAGGCATGGAGTTTTAACTGCTGAACCACCAATGAAGTCCCAAGCCTCTTATTTTTACTGCATATTTGCCCCTACACCACCTTCAGGTCATAAGGGGTGGAGCCAAAATTTGAAGGCAGGCAGGTTAGCTGCAGAGTCCACATTCTTAATCTGCATATCGTATTAACTCTCTGACACAGGTTTGTAGTAATTATGATCCTGCAAACAAAGAGGCAGATGAAGCATGAAATTAAAAGATGTAACACTAGTGGCAAAAACGGGTATAAACTTATCAATCTGTAGGGATAATGGTAACCATGCTGCCAGAAGGGCCACGTTCCCTGGGAGTGGATTTGCATGGGGGTAGTGGGACTTAACAAATGACAGAGAGGGAAGGCAGGATGGTCAGGGTATACAAGTCCAAACTCTGATTAGAATGGTGGTGAAAACAGAGGCGTGACCTGAGGGTCCGAGTCCTGTAAGTAAGACTGTGGCTCCAGAGTGGAAGCAGGGTGATGTTAGCAGAAAGAATCTGTTGGGAGCCATGGATTTGGCCCCAGCACTGCATTCACAGCGGCTCCAATCAGGCCATTCTCCACCACACAAAGGTCCCATACACAGAACTGCTCAGTGAAAGACTGGGGAAAACAGCTGAAACGCAGGGTGAAATGGCAAAAACAGAAGGAGGAGGACAACTCCAAATAGTGAATTGAAGGAGAAGGTTGAAGTAAGTCAGCAAATACCCCAGGCAGAGCAGGGAACCCAAAGAGAGAGAATGGATTCTGATGTAGAAGAAACAAAAGATGCCGTTAGAAAGGAGCGCATTTGAAAAGATGCTCCCGAATCTACTTTAAATGAAGAAGTCTGAGGGGATAAGAATTTAAAATAAAGTGATCTGTGTTCTGTTCTCCCAGGTTCCCTTTTCTTTTCTCTAACAGTAGCAGAAGACTCGGTGCCAGCAGGCCAGGCTTCATTTTTCCATGCGTGTTGCCTGCCTTTACATGCCTCACGTACTTTTGGACATGTATGCTGTGACACAGGACAGTTGGTGTAGAGAGGCCTCAGATGACTCTGCCTATTTTGCTGTTGGCTCTCTCTTGATCAGGTCTTGGGAATAGACACCATCTCTCTATTGCTCTTTGACAGAGATGTCGAAATCTTCTTTATGTCCCCCTCTCCCAATTCTTGACCCATTTCACGTGAGAAATATTGTATGTGCTCAGTCACTCGGTCGTGTCTGATTTTCTACGGCCCCAAAGACAGTAGCTCGGCAGACTCCTCTATCCATGAAATTTTCCAGGCAAGAATACCAGAGTGGGTTGCCATTTCCTACTCCAAGGGATCTTCCTCACCCAAGGGTCAAACCAGCCTCTCTCGTGTCTCCTGCGTTGGCAGGTGGATTCTTTACTGCTGGCACCATCTAGGAAGCCTGAGGAATATTACAGAGACAGAGGAAATCCAGGGACACCGATCAAGCGATCAAACACCACATGTCTGTCCACCTGCATTTTTGTGCACAGAGTCCACAGGTCTCCCCGGGGGTTGGTTTTCCTCTCCCCTTTGTTTTCCCGAGATGATGTTTTCTTTCACAGTCCGTAACTGGTCCTCCCTTCTGGCATGCGCCTGAATCGTGCAGGTCCTCCTGGGCCCCGGGAGCCTCTCCCGTGGGCTGGAGGCAGTGACCCTGCAGGACGGTCTTCCCCTGCAGGCCTGAGGCACATGTCTGGGTCTGAGCTGATGGAGCTCCTGGACCAAGTGGAGGGAGCCGTCCGAGACTTCTCGGAGGAGCTGGTGCAGCAGCTGGCCCGCCGGGACGAGCTGGAGTTCGAGAAGGAAGTGAAGAACTCCTTCATCACGGTGCTCATTGAGGTGCAGAACAAGCAGAAGGAGCAGCGGGAGCTGATGAAGAAGAGGCGGAGAGAGAAAGGGCTGAGCCTGCAGAGCGGCCGGGTAGACAAGGGGAGCCAGATGCCCCCCAAGGTGAGACGACAGCCCGGCACGAGCACCGCGGTGTCCAGCTCCTGGGGTCCCCACCGCGGGTCCCGGCACCAGACAGCTGTGGCCCCAGACGGACCTGTCCTGAGCCATGCCTGGGCAGGAACCCCTGGCACACAGTGGGGCCACGAGAGGGGGAAGAGCCCACCCATCTCCTCTGCGTCCCCGGAGGACACCTGGTCTAATTGAAGGAGACAGAATGTAACTCTAGAAGAGAAATGAGTACAGCTATGTGCTTCAATAGGCAAGACTCTAGCAAGTGGGGTGAAGGTATTTAAGACTGAGTGGAGTTGTGCCCTGGACTCTGGGTTCAGAGCCCCTGTTACCAGTAGTTTATAGTTCTGACTCATCTCTTTAGGAGGTCGTTAAGGTGTTTCAGGGTTGAAAATTATGACACCTTGTTATAGTGACTGGATTCTTCCAACCAGTGATTCTCAATCAGGGAGGCTCAGCAGAATCATCTAAGGAGATTTCTCCAAACACCTATTCCTGAGTTCTCTCCTGAGCTCTCTCCGAGAGCTACTGAATGGGGCCTCGGGCATGTGCATTTTGGAAAAAGCTTCCCAGAGGAGGACAAGTGCTTCACATCCATCCTTCCCAATGACTGGGCATTTTGTTTTCTTCCCTGAGACATTTTCATCGTCATCTGTCCAAGTTTCCCTGTGCTGCCTAATTTTTCTATTTACATAACAGAGGCTGAAATGAGGAAACCCAGGAGTGCCTGGGAGAGGTCGAGGGGTTAGGTCTTATCACCCAAGGGGCTTACTCAGATAAGAGACTTTGAGATGCTGCTATTTTTTCTTGCAAAGCACAGGCTGAAATTTTGGCCTGCCTCACAGCCCAGATCTTTACTTTCTAAAAGTTATAAAAGCCCAGGGCCCTGATCCGGGACGGTGTAAAGGCTGACAGGTCTGTGTAGCTTAGGGAAGACTTGCCCTTCTGAGTCTCGCTCCCCTTTCCCAGCGCTTCAGCATGGAGGGCATCTCCAACATCCTGCAGAGTGGCATCCGCCAGACTTTCGGCCCCTCGGGAAGTGACAAGCAGGTACGGCCTGTCTCTCTGCTCCCAATTTTCTTCCCAGACTCTTGCTACTTGGTCCCCTCAACAGAGTGTGGGATGGGGATACACTAGAATTATCCCAGCATGGGGGGAAGATTGCGGGGGTGGGAGGATGTCCTAACAATTTCTTCCATTCGAAGGAGAAGCAGAATGTGTCTTTTTAAAGGCAAATGATTTTTTGAACTTTTGTGTTAGAGGCCATGGTGAAAACTCAACACTCCTTGTAGACCTGTGAGTTCAGTTGCTTTCAGAACAAAGTGTGTTTAAGGAGAACCTGCTTCATGAAAGATGTCGTCCAAGAGCTTAATTAGCTTTACCATACTGGGCTTCCCTGCAATGCAGGAGTCACAAGAAATCAAGAGATGCAGGTTTGATCCCTGTGTTGGGAAGATCCCCTGGAGGAGAACATGGCAACCTACTCCAGTATTCTTGCTTGGGAAATCCCATGGACAGAGGAGCCTAGTGGGCTCAAGTCTATAGGGTTGCACAGAGTCAGACAACCACTGAAGCAACTTAGCAAGCACACTGGGCTCCTAGCGGAGCCAGTCCCACCAAGACTGCCTCTTCAGCTGCCTTGCTGACTGTAACCCACACTGCGGGGTCTCCAGTTTGGCTTCACTTAATCAATTACTCCCCTGAGAAATGGTTTGCATTTCTGGCTATCTGGTGCCTGCCATGTGCTGAGCTCTGTTGCTAGGCCCCCAAGCAGTACATAGATGAGTGAGTCCTGGTCCTGCCGTCATGGAGTGCATAGTCTAACAGAGAAAGTTGGTGTGTCCAAAGACACCTTTGAGAGCGTGCACAAAAACTGTATGTTTTAGGCCCATTTGTAACTGAATCCTAAGTATTAGAATCCTGGAGCTACAGACTGGGAAGAGATTTTCATTGTTGTTCAGTCGCTCAGTCGTGTCTGACTCTTTGCAACCCTATGCACTGAAGCATACCAATCTTCCCTGTCCTTCACCGTCTCCTGGAGCTCTCCCGGGAAGAGATTTTAGGAACATATAACTTGGTCCCCTGAGTTCACAGAGGTGGAATGAAGGCCCAGAGAGATTAGGCAATTTTCCCCCAGGCCACACTGCTAGTGGCAAGGCCACGTCTAAAACACAAGCCTCGTGGTTTAGAGCCTTTTTCAGTCGTGATGTCAGGCTCCCTCAGAACCTTCCAGGTCCCTCTGGCCAGTGCTTTTGGATAGTCCACTGGACACTAAGATGATTTTGTTGTAGGAGCACCTCATCTCCACCAGAGGGAGCAAACCCAACATTCCAGACCCTGGGCGGAGTTGAGGTTTTCTCACTGGTCATTTTGACAAAAGAAAAAGCATTCATTCTCTAGTTGCACTGCAGAGGAGAAGAAAATATCATACACCAGTAGAATGTTCTCTCCTTTTAGCCTGGAGGACCAAAAGCTCACCAGTATTCCTAAATAAGCAAAAAGTTTCTAGTGTCAGAAGACTTTATTAGTTGGAGTGGAGGGTCCCTTTTCCTGGCTAATATGATCAAGTCTTACTTTTGGTGGGAAGGAATTTTACTTTCTTTCTTATTTTTTTAAATTATGAAAGTATGGTAACATATTTACAGGAGACCTGGAAAATACAGAACAAAGTTATATATAGTTCCACTATATAATTATTTTTTAAGTAGATAAATTAAGATTTTTACTTGGAGTTTCAATATCAAGCTCTCAAAAATTAATAGAATAAGTAGACAGAAAAGTGGAAGGATATAGTAGACCTGAAAAGCACTATGAGCCAAAATATGGGGATTATTTTCAAATATCTTTTGATATCGATTTCTAACATAATTCCATAAAGATAGAATAGACTCTGTTGATTTCAATAGCTTTAGACTATGGCATTTTTGCACCCTGCTTTATATCCCTAGATATGCTCCAGTATCTCCTGGTTCATAGTCTATGGGAACTCAGAGAGAATTTGTATCCTACTGTTTTGTGAGAATGGTATAAATCTTAATTATGATAAAGCCTTCCTTTAAAAGAGACATTTTCCAAAGATGGGAGGAAATCCTGAAACAGTGTTGTCATGTGTTGTTGAGAACATCAAATTTGATGAAGTGCGTGTTTTTTAGAGAAAACCCCAGTTCCCATGCAAGTTGTCAACCCATCTTTTGGCTGCGGGAATGGGGCTTCTGTCTTGTGTGCCACATGCCCTCCCTGTTTGTCTCCTAGTACCTGAACACAGTCATCCCCTACGAGAAGAAGGCCTCGCCCCCATCAGTGGAAGACCTGCAGATGCTGACTAACAGTGAGTTCCTCCTGTTCTCAGCCAGATCAGCTGCTCATTTCTGTCCCTCTTGCCCTGTGAGTTATACCCATGGGGTCTCAGGCCTGTGCTTTCCCCAGGGCAATTTCTTTTTTATTTTTGTTACTATTATTTTTAATTGGAGGATAATTGCTTTAAATGTATTGGTTTCTACTGTGCAACAATGTGAATAACTCAGAACTATATATGTATCTATATATATATATATCCCCTCCTTCCTGAGTTTCCCTCCCACCCCACCTTTAACTTTTTATTCTATGTTGGAATACAATTTATTCCAATATAGTGTTGATTAACAATATTGTGTTAATTTCAGATATACAACAGAGCGATTCAGTTATTCATATACATGCATCTATTCTTTTTCAAATTCTTTTCCCAATTAGGTTGTTACAGAATATTGAGCAGAGTTCCCTGTGCTATACAATAGGACCTTGTTGGTTATCTGTTTTAAATACAGCAGTGCAGTTTCAGTGGATCAAAATGTGCTCCTCACCCTTGTATCATGTCCCCTCCATGGGGCAGAATTAAAGAGCTCTTCAGTGATACTAGGAGCTGCTTTGTCTTTTCCTGGTTCCTGGAAGGGGAGAGACTTGCCAGAAAAAAACAAACTGATGGAGGAGGCTGAGCAGGGGAGCCTTCTATGGTTCACCCGCAGGTCTCAAGGCCGGGCACTCTCCGCCTTGCCTGCAGTTTGAGGTTGCCTTGTGTTCCCAAAGCAGGGAGCTCCTTCTAAGGGACTGGCTGTATTTAATGAGAAGCAAGGTTTCTTGGGTGGGGTAAGGCTGATGGGAGAGAATAGATTCTGGTTTTCCTCCCAGGCCCTGACTCTATCGTCAAATAATATTAGCAAGCATTCAGAGTGGTGGGGGAAAACAGCCTGTGATCGAGAGCCTTTTTAGGCAAAGTCTCTCAATACCCATCAGACACTACAGCCCCCAAAGGGCTGGGGCACAGAGTGTTAGCCATCGGTGTCAGCTTGACTTTTTAGGAAGAGAAAAATACTAGGCTGAGATGTGAGGAAGGGCTCGGTAAATCACACGGCCATCCATCACCCTGGCAACCATGCTCTGCATTAAGTAGCACACTGACAGGATGGGCGCTGTGCTGCCTCAGAGGGAATGGGCCGCCATAGGGCTATGTGATGCCTAAGGGGAGGAAGGGAGGATACATCTATTTGGCTGAAGAAGATAGATACCTCCTGGGCCCATTGCTTAAGATGTCCAAAGATTTCATTTTTATCATTTTGGAGAATGAAAGAAGTTTCTGATAAGTGGAAATCTTGCCTCCATCAATAGACACCACGTCCTTGAGAACCTGGAAGTTTAAATTCAAAGTGCTTTAGCTTCCTCTTAACTCATCTGAAGCTCTTTTATTTGCATAAATATGCACTAAGATTTTTTTTAATGGGAGCAGATAGAAACGAGCTGACATTTATAGGTGTTTGTGTTTTCACAAGCAGCAAGCATTTGGAAAATAATTTGGACAAATTATGAAGGTTGATACATGTAGAGCACTCTATCATGCTGTTTTTTTTAAAAAATAAAGAGCTATAAATTTATTACAGATACCCATTCAGGAATTTAGTGTGAAATCCTTTCATTTTAATCAAGAAACAGTGGTTTGTGTACACTTTTGAAGTTCATTTAAAAAACTAGGGCTAGAGTATATCCACCGTTTAGAATACTTTGGAAACAGAAATGTGAATAAAGGAAAATAAACAGCTTCTTCCTCCCTTCACTGTGGTTACTATATGGTGTTTTTCAGGCATAATATTTTATGTCTTTCCCATATAGTTGGGATTACACAGGCTATTAAATTTCATATCATGATTTTAGTCACATCAGTTAACATTTGGTTAACATTCTTTTTATGGCTCTCTCTTCTGTCGTATAGACATACCACATTCCGATATTTTATTCCTTTAAAAAAACTGCCAACTTCCCTGAATACCAACTTTCCTGTATGCTCTGAGAGCTCTCTTTTCTGGCACATTTGTGTATGGGTTTGTGAACAGTAATTCCTCTTTTCCCAGCTCCTGAGTCAAGAACATAGGCCCGAGACTGGCTCTGGGGACTGGACAGTTCTTGTATATTTTGGATTTTGGAGACCACCTTAGTCACATGTTGCTGGGCTGAGTGCAGTTATTGTATTTTTATTGCTATCTTCCTGGTGGGCAGCATTTACTATAGTCTTCGCATGCCCAGCTGCAATGTATTTTCAGCCTGTTATGCTGAAATGAATCCGTGTCTAAAAATACAGAGGAAAGGAAACAAACCATTGCCTGAATGGCCTGAGGTCCAGTCTTTTCTGGGCCTGGCCCTGGACTCATGCCAGCGTCAGCCTCTGTTTCTTACCCCCTCCTGAGTTTTGGAGTCAAGTGAGCTTCCCTGGATGCTCAGATGGTAGAGATTCCGCCTGCAGTGCGGGAACCCTGGGTTTGATCCCTGGTCTGGACAGATCCCCTGGAAAAGAGAGCAGCTATCCACTGCAGTATTCTGGCCTAGAAAATTCCATGGACAGAGGAGCCTGGCAGGCTACACTCCATGGGGTCGCAAAGAGTCAGACACGACTGAGCGACTTTCACTTTCCATGACCCTGAGTTGCAGCTTGTTAAGGTAATCAGTGGAGAACAGGACCTGGGAGTGGACTGGGGAGTCTCTCCATTGTCAGGCTGCCTCCTGACCTCAGTCATCAGGGCCAGTTGACCTTCAGTGTATCCTTCACTTGCAAAAAGCAGTACATGGACGCACTGCTGTATGTAGAATGGACACCCAACAAGGACCTACTGTACAGCCCAAGGGACTCTGCTCAGTGTTTTGTGGCAGCCTGGATGGGGGGGAGTTTGGGGGAGAATAGATACATGTATAGATGTGGTTGAATCCCTTCCCTGTCCATCTGAAACTATCACATTGCATTGATAACTGGCTATACTCCAATATAAAATAAAAAAGTTAAAAAAATAAGATTAAGTGCAAAGATTGTATCCAGTGGAAAAAAAAGAATAATACATGTTCATGGAAACAATATGGACCTTATACCAATATGATGCCAAAAAGAACATCACTTGGAGCCTCAGACTCAGAGGTAACTGCTTTTTGGTTTCATGCACATTCTTCCAGATTTTTCCTATGAATATTAACATTTATTATTTACTCTTTTAAAATTAATACATTAAGCTCCACAACCTCCTTTCTTCACTGATAAGTATGTCTTGTATACGTACACCTCTGTCTTTTTTTATGAAGCTGTTTGAGACGGCATAGATAGCATATACCAGAGTTTGCTTAAGGCATCTATTGATGATGAAATCTCTTGCTGGATACTCCCATCCCTTCCCTCGTTTTTTGATAGTATAAACAAGGTCCAGATATTAATATTTTTTGAAGAATTTTTTTACAGAGCTGACTCCTGCATCATGAATAATGCATATGAGAAGGTACTTCTTAGTTTAATAACCGAAAAATCTGTTCTATGGAAAGCCTTAAGTTTTAATCACTTTCCTATTGTTTGCTTCATATGTAGTTCATATCCCTGTTCAACAAAAAGTCTGTAAGCTCCTTGAAGGTCACCAGTACTTTTGCATTTCCATAAATTCTAGCACTGTACTGGGCATAAAGGAGAAGATAGTTGTTGAATTAAATTCATTTGCTCTTAATAACGGAGAAGGCAATGGCAACCCACTCCAGCCCTCTTGCCTGGAGAATCCCAGGGATGGAGGAGCCTGGTGGGCTTCTGTCTATGGGGTCGCACAGAGTCAGATATGACTGAAGCGACTTAGCAGCTCTTAATAAACTGGAGATGAGAGCTTTTCTAATAATATCTGTATGAGTCGGATGTCTTTAAAGACAGATTTATCAGAGTTTCAGCAGTGTGACAGCTGTTATTCTTAACATTTGGATTGCATCTGAAAGTTGATTCCTTTTTTAAATTGCTTTATTTACTTTTATGATCATTAAAGACACATAATTCATAGGTGATGGGGAAATTACAGATGAGCACCTGCATACAAAAAGGAAAGACTAAAAGAGAGAGAAAAGAGGAAAGCGGACGTCAACTCATCAGTAGGGCTACCCTGATCCTTTTGATGGCTTCTCCTTCACCAGCAGGTGAATGCTGGCTCTTGACAGAGGCTTCTAGACTTTGCTCAACACTCAGCAAGTGTCTGATTTCCTTGACTCCTCTCTCACTGTCTTTGGGTTGGTGGACTGTCTGGCCCAGACGTGAGCTGTGTGCCCTGATTCGTCTTGACTCTTCTCTCTCCCCTTCCTCCAGTTCTCTTTGCCATGAAGGAGGATAATGAGAAGGTTCCCACTTTGCTGACGGACTACATTTTAAAAGGTAAGAGCAGCCCAGGCCTCTGGGAGCAGAAATGACCTCCGGGGCTCCCCTCCCCCAGGACTCTTGTCGGCTGGACGCCCGGAGCCCATGCTGTGGGCCTCCCGGAGCCTCCACACTGGGCCAGACCAGGCAGGGCCGGGGAGCTCCGTGGCAACTGTGAGCGGGCCCTTGCCTTTGGATGTTGCTAGGAGGCCTGAGGAGGACATTCCATCACCCCCGAGTCACCAGAGCGACTCCACACAAAGAGCAGCCAACCGGTACAAAAGGCTTATTGTTAAAGTTCTGTGGAGCTTGGGCTGTTGAGCTGGCAAAAACAAAGCCTCAGGATACCTTTAACCATCTCGACTACTTGACAGGCAGCAAACTAGGGACATGATTAGCTACATCCTTTTACATCCTTTTATAGCTATTTTTTGTTTCATCTTTCATTATGGATCATAATTTTTTGTTTCATCCTTCAATCAACATATGCAAAAGTAGAACAAATGGTGTAGTGCAGCAGTACCCAGCGTTTTTGGGACCAGGAACCAGTTTTGTGGAAGACAGTTTTTCCAGGGGGAGGGGAAGGGGATGGCTTGGGGATGATTCAGGTGCATTACATTTATTGCACACATTATCTCTATTATTATTACATGAGCTCCACCTCAGATCATCAGGCATTAGATCCTGGAGGTTGGAGACACCTGGATAGTGAACCGTCACGTGCTTAGCATTTGGCTTTAAAAATTATTCACTCCTGGCTGATCTAGATTCATTTATAACCACACCCAGCTTCTCCCCTCCATATTGTTTTGAAGCAAATACCAACCATTATATCTTTTTTCATCCATAAGTATTTCAGTATGCATTTCTAAAACATAGTCACAAGATCACGATCACAGCTAGAAAAATAAAACATTTTAGAGTATCTTAGAGGGACTTCCCTGGTTGTTCAGTGGGTAAGACTCCACACTTCCACTGCAGGGGGCAAGAGTTCAATCTCTGGTTGGTGAACTAAGATCCCTCATGCCATTCATGCCATGTGCATTGGCCCCCACAACCCCCACCATCCCAAAGTATCTTTGACTCTTCAACCAGTGTTCAGATTTCCCTGTAAAATTTTTTCAGTGTATTTCTTTGAATTAGGACCCAAAGAAGTTCCATACATTACAATTTCATAATGTTTCTCTTAAATCTCTTCATTTTATTTATTTGACTGCACCGTGTTATAGTTGCAGAATGTGGAATCTTTAGTTCCTGCATATGGGATCTAGGTCCCGGATCAGGGATGGAACCTGGGGCCCCTGCGTTGGGAGTGCAGAGCGTTAGCCACTGGACCATCAAGGATGTCTTTTAAATCTCTGTTAATATATATATACAGTTTCCCCTTTCCTTCATCTCTCACATTCTTTGAATTTTATTTCATAAAGAAACCAAGTGATTTGGTCCATAGAATTTCCTTATTCCAGCTTTTACTTGTTAGTTTTGTCCTCATGGTTTCATTTAATATGTTCTTCCACCTTTTGCATTTCCTGTTGGCCAGTGGAGCCAGAGGGCTGAACACATTCAGAGCATCCACACCAGACTGGACTGGGCAGGGCCAGAGGACTCAGTACACTAGCAGCCGCAGTGTTTTGGGAAAGCGTTAGTTTATCAGTGGTTGGGAACTTCCATTAAGAGACACCTACTATCTGGTTGTCTTTCTTTTGGGGGATGTTAGTCTCTATGTTAGTGTGCTCAGGCTGATAAAAGAGAGTACCACTGGGTGGCTTAAACATCAGAAATTAATTTTCTCACAGTTCTGGAGAGTAGACGTCCATGATTAAGGGGCCAGTAAATTGGGTTTCTAGTGAGGGTTCTCTTCTCAGCTTGCAGGCAACTACCTTCTTGCTATGTCCTCACATGGCCTTTCTTCTGTTGATGAGAGAGTGCCAGAGCCTCTGTGCTTCTTACAAGGACACTAATCCAGGCAGATCAGCACCCCACCCACAGGACCTCATTTTAACCCTTCTTTCTCAGAGGCTCCATCTCCAAGTATAGCTGAGGGTTAGGGCTTCCCCATGAATTCTTGAGTCGGGGACACAAACATCGACTCTGTAACACTTTCTTCTGATAGTCATTCATGGTCCAGATTCTTTTTCTTGTTAGATTTTGCTCCACAGGTGCCGACAACATTGGGTGCATTTTCTGGAGGCTTGTGGACCTCAGTTTATAACCTGTGAGCTGTACTGTTCTGTAAGGATCAGAAAGATGAATCTTAAATTTCTGCAGGATGGATTTAGGCTCAACGTTAGGAAGAACTTCTGGCTCTTAAAGGTTTTAAAAGAACATCCCGTTTCTCAGAGGTTTGTGGAAATGGGTTCTGTAAGTCTGGGAGCCCAAGGGCTAGACTCTAGCCCTCACGATCAGCTGAAATGTCAGTGAATGTATAAACCTAGTTAACATTTATGAGCACCTTCTGTTTGCCTCTGAGCAACGCTGTGGGCTGGGCAGAGGCACAGGCTACGGTACACATGAAGGAAAACAGACACAGGTTATTTCCCGGAGGTTGTGGTTAATAACAGCCAGACCCAGGATTTGAACCAAGGCGGTTGGTCAGCAGAGAAGACCCACTTGATCACTACACGGAGCCACCACCCATCAGTGGCTCATTCTCCTTCTGGAAGGAAGACATGTGATTGCCGTCCTTCCCTGGCTCTAAGGGGGCGGGTGGTTCCCTGCTCAGGACACTGGCGAGAGGTCTGGGCCACTCTGGGCCAGGAGGCCTGGCCCCACACTTGCTCTGACGTGCCCTCTCTCTGCTTCCCTTTCCAGTGCTCTGTCCCACCTAACCTTGCCCTTGGGAGCAGCCTTGCTGCGGAGGTCACGGAGCAAGAGTCATCCCACCGCAGGGACTGCATGACACCACGTAGCCTCCGCCGTGTATTTAAACGTGTATAGCTTAACCTGGATTAAACATGAGCAAACGCGCGGGGTCCTTTGCTTGGCTTCTAGTCCTAGTGACCACTGGATGCATGACTGTCGGGCAGGGCTGGTGATATCGCCTCTTCTCCGCCTGTGTCGGAGGGAGGCAGATACTGTCACTGCTCATGATGTAGTCTGGCTCCAGCCCTCAAAAACAGCTTCCACTCCAAGACTAATTTTGAAATAAACCTTCATTTAATTAGATGCTTCATGTGCTTTGGCGTGTGGTGTCCCTCGGCGCTCTGGTACAAACCTTCAGAGAAAGGACACGTCGCTGCCCCCATGTGAGGCTCCTGGCCACGGCAGCGGTGGGGTGTTAGGGGATGCGGCGGTACCTGTTGTGACCTTTGGTGGGCCGTGGTGGCACTGCCATTGTCCAGACGGGGAGGAGGCCGTCCACAGACTCCTAAGATCTTGTTGCTTGACAGTTCCAGACGGGGCCACACAAGGTGTTGTAGGAAGTGCTGGCTGGGGAGGAGACTGGGAAGTTAGCAGATGGAAAGTGAGGCTTAGGGGGAAGCAGGGCGGCTCTAGCGCCTCCTGTTGGGATGGCCGGGTGGACACCCTGAGGTCCAAGGGCTGGACGCCGTGGGCTCCTCTGGGCTCTTTCGGTGTGGGGGCTGTGGCTGCTTTCCTGACCACCCCTCCCGAGCCCTGGTAGCCTCTAGCTGTCTGTCCTCCCCACCTCCCTGCGGCCCTCGCCTCCCACGTGCTGTCCCCGGCATCGGTGACAGGCAGCTGCGATCAGCCAGCAGGTGAAAGCTGTCCTTGTGTCTGGAAGGGGTTCCGCTTCGGCACAACCTGAACTGTCTCGGCTTCCATCTTGTGCTTGAATGGCATTCATTCTGCGGATTCCCCCAATCCCGTCTTTGAAGAAAAATTTTTTTTTATTGTGGTGAAAGTCGTGTCATATAAAACCTGCTACTTCAACCGTATTGAACTTACAGTTCAGTGGCACTAAGTACATTCACCTTGCTGTGCGACTCTCAGCACCATCATCCAACTCCCCAGTGTTTTCACCTTCCTAAACTGAAATTGTCCCCATTAAACACGAACTCCTCATTCCCTTCTTCCTTCCCAACCCCTGCCCCCTGGCTTCTACCAGTGTACTTTCTGACTCCATGAATTTGACTATTTAAGGGACCTCGTATAAGTGGAATCAAACAGTGTTTGATTCCTAATATATATTGGAATGCATATAATATATATTGGAATGCATTTTTAAGGTTAACTTAATATATGTGCTACAAACAGGACTTTTACCCCGCACGCTATACAGTAGGTCCTTACCAGCCATCCCCTTCATACATAGCAGCATGTATATGTCAATCCTAACCTCCCAGTCCATCCCAACCCTTCCCCCCGTTGGTATCTATACATTTGTTTGCTACATCTGTGTCTCTATTTCTGCTTTGCAATGGATAGGTTCATCTGCACCGTTTTTCCTAGATTCCACATGTATGCGTTAATGTAAGATACTTGTTTTCTCTTTCTGACTTACTTCTCTCTGTATGACAGTCTCTAGGTCCATCCACCTCTCTGCAAATTGCACAATTTCGTTTCTGTCTTAAAAACTTTTCTCAAGTACTTGCTATGTACCTGCCACTGGCATCATCACCTCGACAAATTATCTTGCATCTCAGCATTGCCCTGATAGACGGATGAGGACACCGAGAGGCAGAGACGCTCAAAGTGGTGGAGTCAGCTGGGTACTTCGGCCTCTTATGCACCTAGATCTCCACTCTCCTTAGGAGTTTGGCATTGGTGTGCCACACGGAAAGCTGTGCTTCATCACACGGGCAGCTCCATAGAAGGTCACAGATGGATGCAGGTGACAATAGAAGGCATCCTTGGCACTTTCTCACTCCCTGGGCCTCTGCTTTTCTAGGAGCTCTGCTACAGAGCAGTAGCAATCTCCCCTGGGGGCAGGGGGGACCTACCAGGGAAACCGCCCCACTGCCGGCAGCTCTCCAACTCAGGCATCCACACAGAGCAGGGCTTCCATGTGGACAGCACCCTGGCCACTACAGGAAAATGGAAACAGCACGAGGTAGTTGTACAGATGCTCAGGCTCAGCACGTGGACCTAAGTACCGGAGCTTTGGCAAAAGGGACGCCTGCAGCTCTGCATTCCCTGGTGCCACAGTCACGGGGCAAAGGGCCACTGGCAGGGTGAGTTCCTCAGCACAGTTCACGCTTTGCCAGCTCTGGGGGAGCAGTGAATCCCCCAGGAGCCTGCCTTCCTGCCTGGGGTTTGTCATATCTGGGTCAGCCGCTCCTTTCCCCCAATTTATCCTGCCAGCAGGTGTCTGAAGCAGCAGTGACAAGCTAATCAAAGCTGCCGGCAGTTAAAAATAAATCTCAAGTGTCAAGGAGATGCTCCGTCTCCGAGGAGGTGAGTCTCCGAGGAGGGGTGGGAGGAGTGGCTGCTGTTTCCTGCCTGTGGTCCGCATCAGGAGCCAAGCAGGAAGGCAGCTCCACGGCCTCTGGTTTTGCATGGCCCTTTCGTCTGTCCTTGCTCCTCAACACGTGGGGCCCAGCCCAGCAGCAGAGACAAAACATCTAGACATTTATTACAAATGTAAAGAACTCAGATCCCAAGCCCCCGCCCACCCATCCTCTACCCCAGTCGGAAGCTGCAGGTTTTTTTCCTTTTTGCCATGCCATGCAGCACGTGGGATCTTAGTTTCCCTGACCAGGGATCGAACTCATCCCCTCGGCTGTGGAAACCTGAAGTCTTAACCCCTGGACTGCCAGGAAAGTCCCTGGAAGCTGCATTTTAATGCGATTTCCAGGCAGTTGGTGTCTGTGTTGAGTTCAGAGGCACTTTGAGAGTTGCTGGAGCCCTGACTCTCGAAGACTGAACCTGGAAAGGATGGACAGTGTGAGTAACACATGACTGCACCTGTCCTCCTCGTCTTTCAGGAGGAGTTCCAGGGCAGATGATTCTTCAGGCCCCAGTCAGTTTGGATGGCAAAACTCAAGTCCACCCAGGGTGTCCACTCTCAGCCAGGGCACTGGGGAGCCAAGTCCTGCAGGTGCCCTCCTGGGCAGGTGGGACTTGGTCTGGCCAGCGGGCTCCTTTACTGAGGCTTGTCTCCATCAACTAAAGGCCTCCATGTGGGGTTTGCGAAGCCTAATCTGATCCAGCCCTGGTGAGGAACTGTCCCTGTAGGGCCTGATGCCAGCCTTCAGTTGTGTAGAGTTGAAACAAATGACCCTGTGAAAGTGAAAGTTGCTTAGTCGTGTCCGACTTTTTGCGACCCCATGGACTATAACGTCCACGGAATTCTCCAGGCCAGAATACTGGAGTGGGTAGCCTTTCCCTTCTCCAGAGGATCTTCCCAACCCAGGGATCGAACCTAGGGCTCCCGCATTGCAGGCAGATTCTTTACCAGCTGAGCCACAGTGACCCGGTTGGGACAAGCTATTGTCCACATGGAATGTCCACTCATTCCCTAATCTGTATCTTTGAGACAGAGGGGATATCTCAGAAAGAAAACCCAAAGGGAAGGGTGTTGGGGCAATACGTTTTATGGGATAAATTGGATTTTTAAAATAAACCTTTTGCATAGCACTGGAGTATTATCTGGACTAGTACTGTCTTCACTTAGAGGTCAGGCAAGAGATGCAAAAAATCCAAGAAGGTGCGCGCCTCTCGATGTCTTAGGATGCGTGATGAGCCAAGTCCCAGTGGACGTGATGAGTCTGTTCTGTGGGCTTTGAGGACCTCTGTATCCTAGGGACTCCTCGCATGGCCCCGTATGCAGAGCACTTCGTCTCACCACAGGCCAGGAGCAGGGGGCACCAGGAGCCACCCCTCCTCAGCAGAAGCCTGAATCGGAGATGGGGGCCGGCCTCCACGATTAGCATGTGTGGAGGGGAGAGTAATTAGATGCCGCTCTTGGAGGAGAGACATTCGCATTCTTGTTGGGGCCTGATTATTTATTTTCTTGGGAGGATGAGAGGAGAGTCCTTAGGTTTTCTGTCTGAGCCTCAGCTTTGCTCTCTTCCTCTCTTCACCAGAGAGGTGGACACAGAGGCCACTCTGCTGACCAGGAAGGTGCTTGGCTTCATATTAATGCCTTTCTTTAAAAAGAACAATGAGCCACCTTAGCCCACAGCCCTGCAGCTCCACACCCCCACCCAGGCCCTCATGCATATTCATCCTGCTTCAAAGATCACAGCATGGAATATGCAAATCGGCCAGGCAGGAGCTGGTTGGCATTTTGATAATAGCTTTGTCTGAAAAACCCCAGAGACACAAGCACATTTAGTCCCTCTCTCTCTCTCCCCTTCTCTGCCTCTCTCTTCCTCTATCCTAAGTCCACGTCTTGGTTCTCTCTTCACTCTCCAACTGCCAGAGAACAGGAAGATGAATCACAGAACCAGAGAAGGGAGCCAGTGAAAGGGGTCTGTCCTCCAGTCCCATGTATTTCCACTTTTCTCTCCTCTACTCCTCCTTGAACAGAACCATTTTGCTTCTCCCATTAAAGTGTTCCTGACCTGACCATGTTGGGGTCCCTGGGCCTGCCCTCTGCTCTCAGCAGCCTCCCCCACTTCATCTAGGCTCATGCTCCATTCTCGCTCCCAGAGATGAGCGCCCTCCTCTTTGTCCTTCTTCCGTCTTTCAACCCTGGTTTTACTCTCAGTGCGTGCACGCTTGGTCGCTCGGTTGTGTCTGACTCTTTGCAACGCCACGGACTGTAGCCCACCAGGCTCCTCTGCCCATGGGATTTCCGAGGCAAGAAGACTGGAGTGGATTGCCATTTCTTCCTTCAGGGGATCTTCTCGATTCAGGGATCGTACCTGGGTCTCCTGCACTGCAGGTGGATTCTTGACTGTTGAGCCAGCAGGGAAGCCCCCGGTATTCCAGCCTAAAAAGGCCAGGAATCTGGTCTTGCCCTCTGACCTGAATGGAGGGCATCATCTACAGAGGCCGGAAGTGAGGGAGGGAGGTCTGCTGTCATCACTCAGATCACTGACCTCGCGCATCCGTCTCTACTAGAAAAGGACGCAGAGAAATTTCTTAAGGGCTTACGTCCTGCCCCTCCTCCCAAATGTAAATGGTTCCAGTGGGAGCCAGTGGACTAGTGGGCAGATGATCTGTTGTTGTGGGAGAAGCAGCTAAGGTCTGGATCCTACTGCTTTAAACTTTCTTGGCTGCACTGTGCACCATGTGAAATCTTAGTTCCCCAACCAGGGATTGAACCAGCACCTCCTGCATTGGAAGCACAGAGTCTTAACCACTGGACCACCAGGGAAGTCCTGGACCCCATGTCTTTGAA
This sequence comes from Oreotragus oreotragus, assembly GCA_006410675.1. NCBI lineage: Eukaryota > Metazoa > Chordata > Mammalia > Artiodactyla > Bovidae > Oreotragus > Oreotragus oreotragus. The sequence goes on along the minus strand of SJYX01007756.1, from coordinate 377,986 downwards.
GGCTGTTTCATCTCGGAAACTAAGAGGAGGAAACCCAAGGCAGATGCAGGGATGCATGGACCTCCGAGGAATTCCGGGACCAGAGGAGTCTCTTCCCTTGGCCTTGAAGCTCAGCCCTGGTGAGGCCAAAGCTCAGGAGGCAAGTTATCTCAATCAAGGGGTGTGGGTTTGAGCTTGGGGGCAAGTCCCAGCTCTACTACATATTCGCTAAATAACCTTTGAGACATTTAATTTCTCTGTCTCCTTATTTTGGGGCTTTCCAGGTGGTGCTAGTGGTAAAGAACCCGCCTGCCAATGCAGGAGACATAAGAGACACAAGTTCGATCCCTGGGTCAGGAAGATCCCCTGGAGGAGGGCATGGCAGCCCACTCCAGTATTCTTGCCTGGAGAATCCCATGGACAGAGGAGCCTGACGGGCTACAGTCCATGGAGCTGCAATGAGTCGGACATGACTGAAGTGATTTAGTATGCACACATCTCCTTATTTTAGAAATAGGAATATTAATATTGCAATAATACCAGTAATTCTCTCAGGGTTGTTTTGAATCATTTACAGTATCTAGCATATAGGCAAAATGTTCAATAAATTGTGACTTTTATTTTTGCTAGTAAACTTCAAGGAACTGAGGCCTGGGGCTTCTCGAGCCTCATCATTTTTTCAACACAGTGGTCATGGAAGATTTGAAAACAAGACCAAAACAAGACAGGGTATGGCCTGTTCCCCTAAAATCAGCCCCACCCCACCCTTTATGCTCTCTAAATCGTGCTTAGTGGTGGCCCATCTGATTCTAGAACCCATGGCCTCCAGGCTCTCCTGCATAAGGAGACAAGCAAAGAGCTGGATCATGTTCTGATTTCTCAGCAATTTCACTCAAGGCAGGCAGTGGAGGAGGGGCGGTGCAAAGTCACATTTATTTTTGCACTTAGAGAAAAGATTCTATTTTCACTGGCAAGGAGACAGGCGGAATGACAGCAGAGGAATCACAGATACTACCCCAGACACACTCTGAGAAGCCTCACATGCTTTGTGATTAGGCCACACAGGTGGGGACTAAGGAGCTTCCTGGTAAATCAGCTGGTAAAGAATCTGCCTGCAATTCAGGAGACGCTGGTTCAATCCCTGGGTGGGGAAGATCTGCTGGAAAAGGGATAAGCTACCCACTCCAGCATTCTTGGGCTTCCCTGGTGGCTCAGCTGGTAAAGAATTGTCTGCAATGAGGCAGACTTGGATTCGATGCTGGGTTGGGAAGATCCCCTGGAGAAGGGAATGGCAACCCACTCCAGTATTCTTGCCTGGAGAATTCCAAGGACTGTATAGTCCACGGGGTCGCAAAAGAGTCCGACACGACTTTCACTCTAGAGGTTGGGGAAAGGTGTTGCAATCTCTCGCATAGGCGGTAAGCCTGGAAGACCGCCGCTTCCTGCCCCTGCCGCCAGAGGGCAGCTCTCAGCTCGCAGGGTGGAGTTTGGCGGGATCACTGGGAGACACTGGGTTCCCTCGCTGGACGTGGATGGTAAAGGCGGATGACAATTTACAATGCTGTGGATGGGGTTCCCACGGAGGGTGAGAAAGTTAGGGTTAATGACCTTTAGTTCCCTTTCCGGGACTGAGAAACGATTGTTTGCACTCTAGGCTTGGCCCCTTGTCACCTGCAAAGACCCCTGGAGGGGGCGGTACTGAGAGCCACAAGGCTCTTTCAGCTCAGAGCGACTGGCCGCAAAGCTGCTTCCGAGATCAGGCTTGGGTGAGACAGTGACTCGGCATCTCTGGGTTGCTATTCAAAATGCACTGACCTCGGCCCCACCGTTGGAGGGTCTGCTCTAGCAGATCAAGAGTAGAACCTGGGTGCCGGCACCTTCAAAAGCCTGCTCAGCAATGCTAAGGTGCCCCCAGCAGAGTAGTCCAAGGGTGGGAGTTGTGGGTGTCATAGATGAAGATGGCCTTGGACCGGGAGGTGCTGGGGGATTTCATCACAAGAGTGCTGGGTTATTTCATCTCCTTCCAAAATGTTGAGGGACTTCCCCGGTAGCTCAGACGGTAAAGTGTCTGCCTAAAATGTGGGAGACCGGGTTTGATCCCTGGGTCGGGAAGATCCTCTGGAGAAGGAAATGGCAACCCACTCCAGTACTCTTGCCTGGAAAATCCTGTGGACGGAGGAGCCTGGTAGGCTACAATCCATGGGGTCTCAGAGAATCGGACATGACTGAGCGACTGAACTTTCCAAAATGTTGACCCCACGTGGATACCAAGCACCATACATTCAAAGGCGCAGGAGGAAGCGTGGAGAAGCCTGGCTGCTGGGGGCCTGGGTGGTGATGTGGTTTCAGATTCTCCGGCAAGGTGAGGGCACTCCCAGGAGACGCTGGGGGCCCACGGTACTGACGTCTGTAGGATAGAAGATCCCCCGAAGGCGGACTTAGCAACCATCCCTTCTCGCTTTCACACTGTACAAGGGAGGAAGTAAATTTACATGGTCCCTGTGTGTGAGGGGCTGTATTGCCAGAGTCTCCCCCAAATCCAGGGGAATCCAGTGTTCTTTCTTCCACTGCAGAGGAGCCATGGGAGGCCCACAGGTGGGCAAAGCTGGCCTTCCATGAGTCTGATGTCATAAAAATGTTGCAGTACCACTGGGGGAACAACCACCCAGAAATGCACGAAAGAACAGGTGGATGAGAAAACTACACACCTGATGTGAGTGCCCTGGATAATGCTTGGGTGTAATAAGATGGAAAAAAAAATCTGAAAATGAAAAGGTATAATGAGATGTACACAACTGAAGGGAATTGTCTTAAATGGCTGATTATAATGAGATGTACATAAATTGTCAGGCTTGTAATGAAATGAAAAAAAATTCTTGCTTGATAATACTGGGTGTAACGTCTACACCTGAAATAAGTCGTCTCAGTGCACTGAGTAATGAGATGCATATAATTTTAAAGAGTGTAATGAGATGAAAAATAAATCAAACACTTGTCTTAAAATGAAAGATGTACTAAGATGCACACACCTGAAGGGCATTGTCCTAAATGGGTTTGGTTTAATGAGATGCATTTAATTTGCGAAGGGGCTAAATGAGATTGGCCCAGAGAGAGGCTGAGAAATATAAAAGTGTAAGGTACACTTGACAGTGGTATAATAAAATCTGCCTGGGGGGCTTCCCTGGCCATCCAGTGGTTAAGACTTCATGCTTCCCCTGCAGGGGACTCTGATCCCTGAAGGGGGAACTGAGATTCTCAAGCTTCATGGTGCAGCCAAATAAAAAAAAATCTTCCTGGTCTGAGGGATGAAAATAAGACACCACCATAGAAACATGGAAACATGTGAAGCTTCCCAGGTGGCTCAGTGGTTAAGAATCTGCCTGCCAATGTAGAAGATGCAAGAGATGCAGGTTCGATTCCTGGGTTGGGAAGATGCCCTGGAGAAGGAAATGGCATCCCACTCACTTCTTGCCTGGGACATCCCATGGACAGAGAAGCCGAGTGGGCTACAGTCCATGGGGTTGCAAAGAATCGGATGTGACTGAACGACTGAGCTCACAACCACATAAAAACGCGTGGAGTATGATGCTATTGGCGTTCTTTCTGCCAGTCCTCTGTGACCCTTAACCTGGGATGCTCTGCAAAGTTGAATCATCCTCTGTTCTTCATTCGAAGCCAGGCACATAGTAGGCATCCGTGGATGCTCACTGAATGATGAGCAGGTTCAGGTGGTTGTAGTGTGTTTAGCAGAAGGAAGTTCAAGGGAGCAGCTGTAAAGCAAGGACCTTCTAAAAGGCACTGAGAGCGGTGTTTCTCAGCCTTCAGCATCTTGATCAGAATCTGGGAATGATCTAGTCGTCGTGTGACCTGATCTGTGTATAGCACACACAACCCTGGTGGCTTTTATGCCCCAAGGCTCACGACCCCCTTTGGAGGTCAGGCAGGCAGGCAACACAGGATTGAAGGCGTCTGGTTATAAGACACAGGTACCTCTGCAATTAAAGGTGGGAGATTCTTCTCTTTCATAGGCAAATATATTCTTCCCATGTTTTTGTTTTTTTTTTAATGCAGAGCCCTCTTGGATTATCTTGTTTTCTCACTCTGGATGGAGCAATGGGTATAGAGATAGGTTTTCCTTTTTATTTTTTTTTAATTAAAAAAATTATTATTGTTATTTTTGTGGCTGCATGTCATGTGGGATCTTAGTTCCCCGACCAGGGATGGAACATATACCCCCTGCACTGGAAGCTCAGAGTCTTAACCACTGGACTACTAGGGAAGCCCCGAGTTTCCTTTTTAAAGACAACTGCTCAAATATTGGAGGGAAAGGCAAAAAAAGGAAAAGAAAAAAAGAGAGGAGAAAACATAATTAGCCAGTGAGCCAACCAAAGAATGGCAGCCCGGTAACAAATGGCAGCTGACCCTCAAGCTTCGTGTTGGGAGACCACGTGAGTGGTCAATGTCATGACAGCCTGGAGGCCATATTGTCAGGGGCTGCAGTGACTCAACTACTCTCAGCTGTGGCTGGGTGGGAATCTAGGTCCTAGGTTGCCTGTTTGCTCGATTTTTCGAGAGAAATCAGGAATCCGCATTTTATGTGTAAACTTCTGACTTAAATGTTGGTTCGCAAATTTTCCAAAACAAAGTATGGTCCAACAAAACATGACTGTAAGCTGGATTTGACTGTTTGCAACTCTGAATGATCAAGTTGGAGGTTATTGTCTAGGATATGGTCATAGCTCAACCATTTTGAGGATATGAGGAGTTCTCTTTCAATCTTCCCCTAGAGCGTGAATTCCTTGAAGGCAAGAACTGTGTCTTCATTGATCACAGCTGTAGTCTCTGCCTGGGGCAGAGTGTTGCTCAGTGCTTGAATGAATGAGTCTGTGCTGGCTGTGTTGCGAAGGTCACTGTCCTCATCTGGTCACGTGCAAGACAGCAGAGCGGTCACATGGTCCAGGAAGTTGAGCTCTGGTCAAGAACTTCCTTGGGCAGGAATCTCCAATCAGGTCATCCCTGATGCGTTTATGGGGTTGGGGCCAGAAGTCAGTCTGAATGTTCTCAGGGTCTGGATATCACAGCTCCATCTTGAGGATAAAGGAGATCTTCCTCATCTCCACCCCACATTGTCCCATCTCTCTTCTTTCCACATGGACTTCGAGACATCTCCGCGGGCTGGAGAGGGTTGGGGTCTAACGCAGACAGAGGTTGCTGCCTTCTCACAACACAACTACCCACATCTCAGATGATTTAGGAGACCACTTTTTAGTTAGCTGCTTTGTGTAAAAAAATGGCAGAACTTGAGAGAAAAACTTAGGAAGGGGTGGGAGAGGCTGGGCTCAGGCTGTTACATAATTTCTGAGGTTTGTTTCCTAAAATGCATTTTGTGCAATGCTGGTATGATTGATTAGCTATTACTTGAAAAACAAAGGATAAATACATTTGGCTGCTGCTGCTGCTAAGTCGCTTCAGTCATGTCTGACTCTGTGTGACCCCAGAGAGGGCAGCCCACCAGGCTCCCCCGTCCCTGGGATTCTCCAGGCAAGAACACTGGAGTGAGTTGCCATTTCCTTCTCCAATGCATGAAAGTGAAAAGTGAAAGTGAAGTCGCTCAGTTGTGTCCGACTCTTAGCGACCCCATGGACTGCAACCTACCAGGCTCCTCCATCTATGGGATTTTCCAGGCAAGAGTACTGGAGTGGGGTGCTATTGCCTTCGGGGAACACATTAAACAGGTTTCTTTCCTGTAGGACCTTTCAGAGGCTTTTTTTCCCCCAGAAGCTTTTATATACTAATTCACATTACGAAACCCCTTCAACAAAGTATAATATGCAGTTCATCCTAGACTAACCTGGCTATCTCTTAAGAGTGTGTTCCTTAACTCCAACTAAAAAATCTTAATTTATCGCCTTCAAAAAATAATTGTCACATATAGTGGAATGATATATAACTTTGCTCTGTATTTTCCAAGTCTCCTGTAAATGTGTTATCATACTTTCATAATTTAAGAAATTAACAAGAAAGAGGGAAAAAGTTTGTTCCTTGGAAATCACTGCTTTGAAAGTTGTCTTCCTGGCTCTCGGGGCTGAGGTTCCAGCTGTCATCTTCTCGTGACTTTGGAGACTTTTTCTGCTGCCCAGAGGTGGGGTCTCTGTGGAACTTTCCAGATGTGGCCAGGTTTTGGGTTCTGGGAGGGCGGGTACCCAGGGGACTGCTATCCACCCTTCCACCTCCAGAATCCCTCCCTTTCCTATCTTTATCCTAGCCAGAGGTGTCTACAGTTAAGCATAAGCTCGCCAGCCCTTGCTAATGGGAACGAAGAATTCTAAAACCCATGCCGGGACATCTCAGCACACGGCCCAAGTAAAGAAACCTCTAGGATGAAAGTAACAAGGATGCCCCTCACTTAGCTGGGGAGATGAGCTGTCTCTCAAATTCTTCCTGTCCCAGAGAATACAGTGCTGAACTCTGGGGTTCAAAGTGCAGGCTCCCCTCTGAACACAGTTCCTGGATTCAACGTGGCAGTCAAGACTGCCCATCCTTCCTGATTTCTGAGACCTTTCATATGAGGGATAGGGTGAGGGGGGTATGTGAGGTTGGGGGATGCACCAGCTTGGATGGAGGTGGGATAAGCAAGGGTCTTTGAGGTGAAGAGGGGAGCGAGTTCTGAGCTCCCCTTATATGACAGCAGACCGCCAGGAGAGGGCAGTGCAGAGCCTCTGCCTGTCTTTCTTGCTCTCTTAGAGAAGATACCTCTGCAGTGATTGTGCCCAACTTGGCCATCTTTCTCCCCAGACTGGCAAACTGAAGACACCCAGAAGGCCCTCTTCCTAGGTCCCTTTCATGGGTAGTCAAATGAACAAGGATTATGGTGAGGCCTCCAAATTTCCTCTGGTCCAGGGTCCCCCTAACCACATGAAAAGAGAATGACGCACCAGAATTATGGTAGGTAATAAGGTTTACTGAAAACTCGGCCACATTCAGTACTGGTTTGGTGGATACATCAGAAGAGGTTGCATAACATTAGGCAGGTGGAGGGGGGCTGGGAGGAGGATGTGTGGGCACGTGTGTGCAAGTGTGTGGGGTGGGATGCCTGTCCAAAGTCGTAAGTGGAAGGGTGTATGTGTGTGTGTGTGCGTGTGCGCGTGAACAAGAAAAATGAAGCAGAACAGGAAATGCATTTGTCCCACTGCACATTGCAAAAGTCTCACGCCAAAAAAGCTAGACTTTCTTCTACCTATGGCATCAAAAGGGAGTAAAAAAATGATTGGATCACCCAGATTATAAATAAGGTTATTTGTTTCTCAAAAATCCCTATTAAAACATTAAATATCAGCTCTTTTGGGGGGAAGAAATACATTCATTTCAGGGAGACCTCAGGAAAGCCACCATCCTTTTGCTCCGCCTTACAGGGCCCTGGCAGGGGGCCCTCGAGTTGAGCCCAGCAGCCAACTCACATCCTGCTACTGCCGGAGATGGCCCACACACAACTGACAAATGGAGCTGCGAGTCCCTTAAATTAAATTCAGTGGAAAACACACGTGAGATCAGTCCCGTGGTTCACAGCCGTAGGGGTGGGAGAGAACAGGAGGGCGGGGTGCCAGTCCTGGGGGCCTGGGGGCTGGGGGTGGATGCTGTGTGTCAGGGCAGATGATGGGAAGACTCCTCCTTGCGGAGCCCAGGTTCCTCCAGGGCTGTGGTAGGGATGGCGTGTGAAACAGTGAGGCAGGGGGGTGGGCACCTCCCCCCCACTTTGGATATTGATGGGAAGGGGGATGTAGCTAGCACCTTCTCCAACCCCTGGCTTCACTCTGGGCTGGATGCTTCTTTCCAAAGTTTCCTCTGCCTTCTCGGAAGGATAGAGCGAAGAGAGGATGAAGGCTGGTGGAGCCAGCCCAGGGGCAGAGGGACAGCGGCGAGGGACAGGAGGGGTGGACAGCTGCCAGGCTAACCTGGCTCCACCCTCTCCAACAGCCCACGGAAGGCGTGGAACGTCTGGAGAGCTCCATCCCAGGGCTGCGACATCTGGCCTAAGAGACCACTGACCACCTGGGGGTGGCTGTGGTCCCCAAGGTCACCTTGATATGGGTCCTAGCCCAGGTCTTGCCATCTCCTTGTGTCCTGGAGCCAACCCAGGTGAAAGGCCGCCACTTAACCTCCTATAATTTGAGCCCACCAGCTTACCACTGATTTCCAGGAGAGAGAGAGCGAGCGAGCAGGTGGCCCTAATGGCTCTCGTCCCCTCTACCAAGTCCACGGGCCTTGGAGGACCGAGGGGAGCCCTAGAGAATCCAGGTCCCATCTTATTCTACAGGATGTAACACCTTGGCCCCCCTCTCCCTCCAGCCATGAGTCATGCATTCCGGTTCCCTCCTGCCTTTGACTGTCTCTCGAAGAGCTGAGGACCCTGTGGAGGTGGAGCCCAGACCCCCTTTGTCTCTTTTCTCCTGACTCGGTTCCCTGGCAGAGGTTCACTCCATGAACAGTACTGATCCATGTCCCAGCGTGGGGCTTGTAAACAACTCAAGTCCTTCAGTGGCGGAGGCACTGTGGGTGCCCTCTGTCCTCAGGGATGCGGGGAGTCCAGATCTCACCCCTGCCTCTTCGTCCAGGCTGCTCGCCCGGCCGCACCACGCTGAGTCCTCTGCAGTACTCGGGAAGTGGGGCCGGGGTTCTCGGTGAAGCTTGGTGGTTGGGAAGGAGCGGGTGTTTCCTGTGCATTTCCTCCAGCTACTGATTCCGGGAAGCCAGGGCCCAACCTCCTCTGTGCTGCCTGCCCCGTCCCCTTCCCCCCCACCCCGAAGCCCTCCTGATGACGCTCCTCTCCCGCTCGGTGACCAGTGCCACCCGGGCGGCTCGGCTACTCCAGCGAGTCACTGTGTTCCAAGCCCAGGTCGCTGACATTTGTCGTCTGCAGCTCGTCCGCCTCCTCCTCCAGCTCCTCCTCCTCCTCCTCCTCCATCTCATCCTCCTCCTCTTCCTCCGTCCCGTCCAGGGAATCGTCATGTGCCGCCATCATAGCCTGCTGCATGGCTATGGTGGCGTTGTCTGAGGACAAGGACTGCAGGTTGTCCAGGCTGATGGACCCTACGGGAGAGGAGAAGGCCAGGGTCAGGCCCAGGAGCCCCTGCGGATGGGGTGGTGAGCGCCTACGCGGGACAGTTCCCTGGTGTGAGGCCCCCCGTCCATTCACCTGTCAGCCACCCCTCGCCCCATCCCAGGCAGCAGCACTCCTGGGTACCACTTCCTGCCATCTTCTGTGTAAGTGTGGCAGATACTGTTGCCTTTCGAAGAATTCTGTAAGTAGGCATTGTCATCCCCACTCTAAAGAGGAGGAAATAGTCTCAGACGGTTGAGTCATTAGCTCAAAGGAACACAGTCAGGCGTGATATTGCTGAGCTTCTCTCCCTGGTGGGTTTGGCTGAAAATCTGTTAATTTCCACTCTACCTCATAAGACTGTTGCCCACCACACAGAAACTGGTTCAAAGCCATATACATGCACGTATACGTGAAGGTATGCACGCACATGTGCACACCTCCACTCCACTTCCCACACAGAGCTAGCTTTACATGCCAAGCTATAAAATGCCTGGCTCATGGCTCATTGAATTATTCATTGTGCACCAGGCGACCGGCAATTAGAAAAGTGTATACGGAGGGTGTGATGGAGAAGCTGGGAAAACAAAACTCTTCCTGGCCTCCGTTCACAAGCCAGCTGCCTGCCTCGGTATTTATAGATGGCCCTGGATCCTGGGGGACTGTGAAGACACTGATTGGTGCTAAGAAACTTCGGGTGGGTGTAGGAGTGAGGAGGGGGGCTCTGCTGAGCAGCCATTGACTCAGATGCCCACCAGTGGACTCCCACTCATCCTGGTGAGATTGCTTTTGGCTTGTTAAAATATATACCCAAGATCCCCTTCTTTCGGGCTTACACACATACTTTGGCGGGGATCGGGAGGGCTAACTATTGTGACAGAGCGGACGCTGCCTCTCAAGTGAACAGACGTTCAACCCTCGACTCTGCACAGCCGCACCCATAGGAGCTTCAGGAGCCCCTTTTCCGTCCCCCCACCCCAGGCTCCAGAGTACCCTCAGCCCCAGGTCTTACCATCGGGGTTTGTCCCTGGGGCACCGCCCTGTTGCTGCAGCACCCCTGCAGCGATGGAATTGGGCCAAAATCTTTGGGTGGGCCGGTGCTGCGACTTGATTTTCTTGGCTTTGGGGGCAGGGTCGGGGTTGCTGGCATCAAGCATAGGCTGCAGGATGCGTCTTCGGGCATTGATGAACCTGCCCCGGGGTCAGATGGAGACAGGTTAGCCACCACTGGGGGGCGGGAATGTGTGCGTGCAGGTGTGAGCATATGTGTATGTACGTGTGACGGGTGCAGATGTGTGCACGGGCACACACATATACGCACGCATGTGGGTGTGTGCATGGGCGCACATGTGTATGCACATGTGTGCAGGTGTGAGCATATTTGTGCACGTGCAGGTCTATGCCTGCACGGACACATGGGTACGCAGATGCGTGTATGTGTCCGTGTGTGCATGTGCACACACACACGGATGTGTACATGTGAGCTTGTGCGTGCACATGTGTGTGTATGCACATGTGAGCATGTGTGCAGGTGTACCCACATGTGCAGAGAGCACTAAGCTGCTTCTGGACCCCCACCAGCTGGTCCTCGAATGGAGCAGACTGGGGGTCTGGTCCAGGGTATGAAAGCACAGCAGTGATGAGCCCTGGGCACCGAGGAGCTTGTGAGTTCACCAGGGGATTGGGGACCACATGTTGGGATGAACGCGTGTCACCAGGGGCTTGGGGACCACAAGTTGCGATGAACGCGTGAGGAGGCCTGGGAATCTGCTCCAGACCCGTCAGGACTGAACAGTGAAGGAAGAGCTCCTTAGTCAAAAGCACTCACCTCTGGCCTCTCTAGGGGGCCAAGGGTCCACTCCCGCCCACCAGACGTTGCCCTCTGAGATTCCCGTGACACCCTGGCCAGCCACAGAGGAGGGAGCACGGGGAGCCCTGTGGGTCAGGACTGTTGCCTCTTCCCTCCTTCCGGCTCCCAGCTCTGCAGAATGTTTTAGCTTGAGCTCTGTTTACACAGGTGGCGAGCAGAGCAGATAACCTCTGGGGGCCAGGGGGCCTGGGATGCCGCCACCCTGTGTCTATTCGTTTTCCATGATGTTCTTGACACAGCTTCCCAGCAGAGGGCGCTGAGAAGCTGCAGATGAAGCTATAGGTGTGGATTTCAGCTTTCTGTTTCCAGCCAACATGGGAGGGCTGGCACGGTGGCTGGGCAGAGACTGAGTGAGCTGGGCACGCCCACCTTTTCCCCTGCAGTGCATCCCCCTGCCGAGCAAGTGGCCCCTGGGTCTGAGAGCCTCTGGGCAGGCGATGCTAACTCACCAGTTATTCACTTGCAAGAGGGTGAGGTTTGTCTGGGCTGCGATCTGCCTCTTTTCATCCTCCGTGGGGTAGGGGTGCTGAAATGAGAGGCAAAGAGCTAGTGAGGGGTGGGCACGTGGTGACCTGGTCCCCCTAGAGACCATGCCTATGACACAGGCAGCGTCCTGGGTAGGCAGCCTCAGTGGTTTGGAAGCCCAAACAGGGGAAAGTTAACATTTGTTCCCCAGAAAGAATGGACTGCTGGCCTCGAGGGAGGCTGCTCTGTGCCTAAGGAGAGCCACCCACCCTCGGCCCAGCCCCGCTTTGGTGGGGAACCAAGTGGTCTCTTAGGAGCCGGTACAGTCCAACAGTGGTTGCTCCCACAGCACCGTCGCGTCCTCCAGCCCACATCCTCCCCCCAGTGGGCAGGTCACGCATGATCAGCATTAGGATTTACAGTGGCCTCCAAAGCCCAGGGGACTCTCAGAAGGTGGTAAACGGGGTGAATGAATCCGTTTAATTTACACTAACTGACATTTACTGAATATCTACTCTGTGTGCAGATTCATGTAGGCATCCTAGGAGACAAGATAAATATAAGGACAACTACAACTTATATAATATTTTCAGCCTGTGAAATGCTTTCATGCACTAATTTCACTTAATAAAAGCACCTCACTAAAACTCAGTAAGGGGCAGGTTAGGGATTGTTTTTCCCACTTTACAGATGAGGAAACTGAAGAACCATCTCCACTATTCCCCAGAGGGTGGCATCAGCTTGGAACTCAGTTCTCCTGACTGTGGCCTGGGTGCCCCCATCACCGCACGCTGCCACTTTGTGACATGGAGTCAGTGTCTTTGGAGGGGACAAGTGAGGACACAGGCCAGGGCCTTCAGTCCCTGCACTGATTCCATGCTTGTCTGTCTCTCAACCTGTGCTTCATGAGGGCAAAGACCAGCTTGTATTAATTCATCTTATTAATGTTTTCCCAGTGCCCTCCACATGTACATAATGCACAAATGACGTCGTGACGTCAGTGACGTTCAGTAACACCCAGTGAAAGGAAGCAGACACAAGGCAGCAGATGCTGGGATTTGGGTGACGAGCACCAGAGACGCTTAGAAAGAGCAGTAGGGTGTTGGCCAGAACACTGGGAAGGCTGAACAGGTCACATTAAAGACTGGGAAATTTGGGGGTGGCAGTGGGTTAGGGTGGGGAGCCCCGTGATGCCCAGTTCTGTGTGTCTCTGTGTCTTTCTCAGGCTTCTGCGTGCCACCTGGTACCTGGCAGGCTGGCAACAGGTGTGATGAGAGTCTGAATGGGTTGGAGCCTTGCCCGGGCAGCTAGGGGAGGTTTGGCGGCTCTTAGGGTAGAGGGCCCAGCTGTCCTCAGGTTGGAAACATCCCCTTATTGAGGCGGTATGAGATACTGGAGCTTGGGCCTTCCAAAGTCCCGAAGACCAGGACTCAGATTTTTGCTCCATCGTGACAACCAGTGAGATCTCCGGACCATCGCTTTACCCTACGTAAAAAAGTCAAGTCATGATTAAACGAAATTGTACTCATAAAGTGCTCAACAAGAGATGGCTCTTCATGCTATTATTGGATGATGCTGGCAAGGTGCTTAAAGCTGTCTGAGGGATGAGCTTGAGATCAACAGCCTCAGTGGAACGCTCATTATCAGTGACAAAGGAAAGCAACCTCTTCAGTGGCCTCAGCGTCCCCCGGCTGAAGCAATCGTGATCGTGTGTTGTTTTAATTCACACCTCTGACCCTGCCTGCCACATCAGGGCAGCTGGGGCTTGTGAGCCACATAATATTAAGATTCTAACAAGAAGGAAAGCGTAGCGGTGTCACAGGAGCCAATTCCATCTAAAAGGGGAGGAGCAGAGGGAGGTGGGGACGAGGCTGTAGCCCTCAGTGGCAGAGAAGGGGCTCCGTGTCTTCTGATCCCCTCCGTGGAGGGGTGGTGGCTGAGCCCTCCTCCCCTGCCCATGGAGTTTCAATCTCCGTGGCCCTCATTAGAAGCCGAGCAGCCTCCGTGTCATCCATGGCAGCTGGTCTGAGGATACAGTAAAAACAGAGCAACGTTTTGGCCTCTCTGGGCCCTACTAGCTCCTTCACATCTTCACGCCTTTGCACACGCTGTCCCCCTGCTGGAATACTCCATCTCCCACCTTTCTACTGCGCGTGTTTCTGAGCTTCTGCAAAAGACCTCTTCCAGGACAAGTCCTTTGTGAGGTCTCTCCCAGCTCCCCGGGGCAAGGCAGTCGCTGCGGCCCTTGAATAACTGCCTTCAGCCCACTCTCCAGTGACAGATCTCTCCCCTACCCTGGGAGTTGCTCAGGCAGGGACCCTGTCTTATCAGACACTGCATCTCCAGTGTCCAGACCAGTAGCAGGCGGCACGGCTATCTGGTGTTTGTGTATGAGACAGATGAGAGAACCAGCACGGGAAGGAGCTGGGTGACTTTTGAACCAGCATGGGAAGGAGCTGGGTGACTTGTTCCCTGAGCCTTGCCAACCATGCAGGCTCATCAACCACAAACTCAGGGAAGCCGCTACGGCCCAAGTGAGAGACACCCACCCATGGAGCCCACAGTTTAGAAGGAAAAGCTTCAGCCAAAGAAGCAAGCCTCTATTAAAGAGGAGTGTGTAGGGGACTTCCCTGGTGGTGCAGCGGATAAGAATCTGCCTGCCAACGCAGGGGCACGGGTTCGATCCCTAGCCTGGGAAGATCCCACATGCCACCGAGCAGCTAAGCCCAGGTGCCACAACTATTGAACCTGAGCTCGAGAGCCTGAGCGCTGCAGCTCCTTAAGCCCATGATCCACAACAAGAGAAGCCTGTGCCCCGCAACAGAGAGCAGCCCCTACTTGCTGCAAGAGAAAGGCCACCGCAGCAAAGACCCAGGGCAACCAAAAAGAAGAAAGCACGTGGCGTGTTTCAGTACACACTGGGGGGTCGGAGCAGTCCGAGGAGCCTTCTGCAGGGAGGCGGGCTTCAGCTGGGCTTTGGAGAAGAATGGCCAGGCCGCCTTAGTCACGGAGGGCACGGGCTTTCAAGGCAGGGGCTTCGCACTAGGACTTATGGTCAGAGGCAAATTTCTTCCACTGCTAAGATCTCCAGAGAAGGAAATCCTTCAGCCTCCCGCAGATAGAGTTTGCTGTCTCTAAGGAGCCTTCCAGTGCAGGCCTCCATTCTGAGTGGATGTCATAAATCCACGGATTAAGTTAATGGGAAGGGATGAGAAGCAGGGTCCCCCATACTGGCTGGATATTCTCTTACAAATACAGACACAAAGCCCTGATCCTCCTTCTGTGCAAGTCCCCCCTCCCCCACGGCTCCCGGGATGGGTATCTCAGGAAGCATGCGGTGGAGGCGGGGGAGGTTGGGGGTAGTGGTGGTGAGTGCAGGGTTTGGCATGGCCTTGGGGACAGGTGTGTTGCCAGAACATTCCTGGCACCCCATCTGAGTGCTCGTGGGAGCAGTCCAGCTTGTCCACGCCTCAGACCAGCTGATTCCTGAGGACAGAGTCAAAATAGCCCCTGGACAGCCCTTGATTTGGTCAGCGCTACTTTTAGCACCATCGGAAAGGCTGGGGGCCAGGGGCAGCGAGAGGGATCCAGTGTGATGGCGGTGAGCCCTCGGGCTCGGCTCACTCTTTGGATGAACTTCTCCTCCGCAGCCAGGAGGGAAGGGCGAAGACAGAGGCCCTCTAGAAGAGACACGGGTGGACCAGCAACGACAGCTCCTTCTCAGGCAGGCAGGGAGCCCCCTGTGACAGGGCAGGGCTGCCTGCTGGTTAAGAGCATGGCCTCTGCAGAAGTCACTCACTCCAGTAGTCTTGCCCTGGAGACCCCACGGACAGAGGAGCCTGGGGTCACAAAGATTCGGACACAACTGAGCGACTACACCGCCACCTGTCCCATCTTTGCAGAGGTCAAGTCCTGCATCCACCACTTAACCAGACACTGGACCGTGGTAAAGTATTGTTTCACAGCTGCCATCCTCGGTTTCTGGGCTTAAGATGGAAATAACAAGACGGGGCCTGCTCCTTGGACTTTGAGGAGGATTGAATGAGAACATGCTGTGTGCTAACTCACTCTGGACCAACAGTGATACTTGCCAGACTTCACCGTTCAGCTGAATATTCAGTATCTGGGGAAGGGAGCTGCCGTATTTAAGCTGAAGAGGCATTTCACAATACCACAGTTGCCAGCAGGAAGCTCCTCTGACATCTAACCCAACTCTTTGCTGACCCCACCCTTTGGGCCCCATGACTCAAGTCTCATCTGGGCTAAAGTGAAGCTGAAGGCATCTTCCGGTTTGAACTACGGGTTTCCCCCTAGGGTCCTGGGTCTGAAAGCAGCTCAGCCAGGCTGGTACATGGGCCCTTGGCCACTTCTTTCACTCAAAGCCCACCCAATAGGGAGCACCCACCTCCTCACCCAGGCAGACAAGCAGGAGGCTGGCCAGATCCCCGATGGACACGGCGCATTGGAAGCAGCACCCTGCAGGTGTGAGATGGAGCTGCCGCTGGAGCAGAGCTTGAAGCTGCTCTCCTGGCCTGCTTTCCCACACTGGGGTCAGCCACACCCTCCTTCCCTTCTCACTCCTGACCAACTGTGTGCATGCAGCCCACTGTGGCTACAAAACTTATTAATGTGGCCACTGCTCTAGCAGGGCCAGAAACCAGCCAGAGGGAGGCAGCTGGGATGGTGAGGGGCCCTGAAACAGCCACATTGCATCACACAGAAGATGCCATTGACGGCAAGGCACACCCTGACCTCAGAGACGCTAAGTGGGAGAGACGAGCAGTTTAGAATGGAGAGGGGTACAGAAGGTGCCCAGGCGCCCTGCCTTTCCTGCTAGAGCTGTCCTGGCTCCGACGTCCCACTTTTCCATTCCTTTCTCTTTTCCACTCACCTCCCCGCTTACACTTGTGCACACGCAGAAAAGCATGGGGGCTTCTTGGGTGGCTCAGTGGTAAAGAACCCACCTGCCAGTGCAGGAGACAGGAGATGCGGGTTCGATCCTTGGGTTGGGAAGATCCCCTGGAGGAGGAAATGGCAACCCCGCTCCAGTATTCTTGTCTGAGAAATTTCATGGGCAGAGGCACCTGGTGGGTTACAGTTCATGGGACTGCAAAGAGCCAGACATGACGGAGCGACTGAACACACAGACAATCAGAGAGAACTAAAATGCAAAGCCTGGTGTCACCGACACTCCTGTGACCACCACCCAGGCCAACAAAACAGATTTCTACTGGTGCCCCAGAAGCCCCTTTCTGTCCCCTGCCAATCACCACTTCCAAGGATATCCTCCCCCAAGATAACCCGACGTTCCTTGTAATTTTTTTTTTGTTTGTTTTTCTTTACACTTTTACAATCTATGTTACATTCTTAATATGGTTTAGTCTTGCTTGGTTTTTGGACCCTATATAAATGCAGTCATATAGCATGGAGTATCTCACTCCATAGTATAGCTGGGAGATCCAGCCATGGTTCTCACCATGGATGTTGGTGAGAAGCATTTCACGATACCACAGTTGCCAGCAGGAAGCTCCTCTGACATCTAACCCAACTCTTTGCTGATACCTCCCTTTGGGCCCCATGACTCAAGTCTCATCTGGGCTAAAGTGAAGCTGAAGGCACCTTGCGGTTTGTTGTCCTGGTTGTTCTATGTAACAATCACCTTCATGTTCGTTGCTATATAGGTTTTCCTTCTAATAATCTACCACCTTCCTGCTCTTCATTTGTTCCTCCAGTCACTAAGTTGTGTCCAGCTCTTTGCGACCCCGTGGACTGTATAGCCCGCCAGGCTCCTCTGTCCATGGAATTCTCCAGACAAGAATACTGGAGTGAGTTGCCATTTCCTTCTTCAGGGGATCTTCCTGATCCAGGGATCGAACCCTCATCTCCTGCATTGGCAGGCGGATTCTTAACCACTGAGCCACTTGGGAAGCCCTTCCTGCTCTTCACCCTTCCCCCTGGTTTCTATTTCAATCAGTCCTCCACAGAGTAGTAAAATTTGGGTCCTTAACCTGCCCCCAACCCCTTAAATCCATTTGGAATACACCCTCCACTGCCATGAGGTCTGAGCCCACACGCTATCCAGAATGCCACACACTCCAAGGATGATCTGTTTTTCACCCCAACCAGACAGGCTGCAAGTTTTGAGAAAAGGGTCCACACTGTTCTTTTCACCCCCACCTCATGGGCGCTGAGGAAAATGCCAGGTTTGTGCCAAGTGTTAACTACGTCTGCGTTGAATGATCATAGGATCCTGGGGGTAAGTGGTACTTGTCGCCATTCCCTTTGTGCATGTCTGTGGGTGTGAAAATGAGTAGGAAGCGGGTGGGGGCATCAGTGATTCAGGCTCCCCGGGCCACCTGCTTGTTAACCGCGCTGTTCTCACAACTAATGGTTTCAAACATATTTGTGGGGGGATGAGGAGGAGAAGCGGGTCCTTAGGAGTCCTCTGAACACGCTGGCTACTTCTCTGGAAGGGCCTCAGAGGCAGCATGGTAGCAGCAGGCGAGGACAAAGAAGAAGGCCCCTAGGGACTTCCCTGGAGGTACGGTGCAGGGGACCCAGGTTGGATCCCAGGCCAGGGAACTAGATCCCGCAAGCCCAAGAGTCTGTGTGCCACACGAAAGATCCTGCAGGCCGCAGCTAAGACCCGCACCCCAGAGAAGAACAGGGGCTCTCGGGTCAGACTGCCCGGCTTTGAACCCTGGTCTCTCACCAGCTCGAGACCCTGGGCTCCAGTGTCAGCTTCTCCTTCTGTAAAGCGGGGAGAGCAAATACACCTTCCAAAGGTTGTTTAATAACAAGCAATGTGTTAATATTTGAAAGGTGCTTAGAAGGGTGCCTGGAACACTCCATGTCGCTGCCGTTTAGTCTGTAAGTCACGTCTGACCCTTTGTGACCCCTTGAACTGTAGCCCGCCAAGATCCCCTGTCCATAAGATTTCTCAGGCAAAGAGGCTGGAGCGGGTTGCCATTTTTCCCTTCAGGGGATCTTCCCCACTCAAGGATCGAACCCACGTCTCCTGTTTGACAGGTGGATTCTTTACCACTGAGCCACCTGGGAAGCCTAGCGCGCTCCATGAGTGTTTGTTAAGTAAATCAGTAACATAAAATAAACCTGCTGCTCAGCGCAAGTAGCTCTCTCTCCGGGAAAGCCACAGCTTGTTTTTCTGAGGGCAAGACCCCCAGCAGCCCCTGTGTGCATGTACAAATGTGCTTTCTTTTCAAATAGGTTTATTTCCCTGACGCTGGGACTGCACCAGCCCCTGAGTGTATATGACGGGGCATTTTCTGCTAACCTGCCTTCAGGCTCCTTGGGGGATGCTGTGAAGGTGGAAATCTCCCCCTGGCCATTTTCAGGTGGAATCTTTATTTATTTTTTAGTGTTTGGCAGTGACAGGTGGCAAGTGAGATCTTAGTTCCCCAACCAGGGATTTCTCTGTTGAACTCATCTGCCCCCCTATTGTCCAACCAGAGAGCAGAGACTGTCTTCCAGAGCCACACAGGGTCCGAAGCACCTGCCCTCGCCTCCTAACAGGGCTCGCCGCCACTTGCTGGAAGCAGACAGCTTTTTGGAGAACTCAGCACTTAAAGAGCGTGGAACACCCTGTGAGAGTACTTGACATGTATTCTGATTGAATTCTCAAGGCAGCTATGAAGTAGGCATCATTATTCCCATTTTACACACGAGAAAACTCAGCCCAGAGGGTTAAAAACTGGCTCCAGTTTACACAAGGGGTATGCGGCAGTCGGGACCCGCGCTCCCTGTGTTGTTTTTTGCTGCTGCCTCGGGTCATCATTGCTGTGTGCGGGCTTTCTCTAGTTGCAGTGAGCAGGGGCCACTCTCTAGTTGCCGTGCAAGGGCTTCTCATCGTGGTGGCATCTCGAGTTGCCGAGCACAAGCTCTAGGTGCGTGGGTTTCATGAACTGCAGCTCACAGGCTCAGGAGCTGTGGCTCTTGGGCTCAGCTGCCCTGCAGCGTGTGGAATCTTCCCGGACCAAGGCCTGAGCCCATATTTCCTGCACTGGCAGGCAGATCCTTCACCTCTGGACTGCCAGGGACGTCCAACCCGCTGCATCTTTTTTTTTTTTTTTCCCTCCTGTATCTTTAGCCAGGTCCACTTCACCTCTGTCAGCCACTGTGCTTTTTAACATATTACTGATCTTCACGATACATACGTATTATTGCCTTCACTTTATGAAAAGGATATTGACATCAGAGAAGTTAATTGACTCACTCAAGGTCATATGGTAAGTAAAAAATGGAGCAGGGCTCAATCTCAGGTCTGTCTGCCTCCACAGTCTTTCTTTCTACTGCACCGGCTGCCCCAAAGGTCCCACAGACCAACAATCTCCAGCCCTCAGCCCTCATTGTGTGACGTGCTTCCTATAGGAGTCATCTGAACAGATATGTCCCCATCCTGGCTGCCCTTCCCTAGACATGACTTGTCAAAGGACCTTCTGGAATCTGATGCCCAGTCCTGGATACACTATGCTGGACATGTCTGACCAGGAAGATGGGCAATCCCCCTCCCCTCTATTGAGTTGCCAACCCCCTGCAAGTGTATTTGTGTGAGAGCACTTGGTTACATCATGGGCTGACCATTTGTAGGATGTGTATGACTTATTCCCTCAATTAAATGACCAGTCCTAGGAGTGCTGAAATCATCTCTCTCACCTGAAGCTCAGGTGTTAGTGGACAGATGTATTATTTGGAACTTAGATCACCTTTCTCCATAGAAACAAGTTTTTTTAAATAAGCAGTTTTCTGGGCTAGCTTTAAAGACTGATTTGGTTGAATATCTGCGTTCTGGTGGAGAGAAGCCCCCAGGATTCAGGACGAAAAAATGAGAGATCTTCCTCTGCTTTCAGGGAACAGAACTAGGACCAGGTAAATGCTGAGACTAGTGAGCATAGACTTTCTCAGCTTTTCCCTTTTTGTGCTCCATTGACTCTTCCCAGTCCCTCCTGTGACAAATCCCTGGATCCTTATGCTATCCTCCCATCTGCTTCCTCAATCGGAGGCTTCCAGCCTTTAGGACTTTACAGTCAAATCCCCTGCAGTGGCGTTCATGATGAAGAAGATAAAGCTTTCATCAGATTCTCAAAAGGGTCAGGAGAAGTTGAAGACAATTGCTAGGAGCCTTTCCTCTGGCACCCCATTCTGGCCTGCCTCCTCAAAATGCTGTGCTTACAGATGCTCTGATCTTCATCTTCCACCACTAATAAACACTGGCACGCTTTCCCTGAAACTGATCCTAGTGGAGTGGGTGTAGAAAACAAAGCTTTTGGACTAATTCATACCTAAGCTATGAAGGAGTGATGGCCTCATTGTGGGCATTCTGATAGGATAATTTTAAATGGATTTCTGATGAGTGAGATTTCAGATAAGGCGATGAAATTACAGGAAAAAGTAATAGATAATATATGCTAGAGCAAGAATGGTGCAGTCTCCCTAAGCTATTTTCTTGCTTTTTGATGTTTTTTTACTCCACAGTTTCCCTAGAAGTGTCAACTTTTCTCTCTGAGGTTTCCAAGGCAGAGCAGATTACAGGGACTTTCAGAGGTAGCCTGCAGGTATTTGTAGCAGCAGCTCTGTCTGTTTCAGGACAAAGGACCTCCGCATCCATCATCTTATTCTATCCTCGAAACAGTCCTATGAGCTGGATATTGTGGCTCCCATTTTACAGCAGAGGAAACTGAGGCTTGATGAGGTCCAGCAATTCACTGCAGTTCTGCTGGCTAGGCACAGGGGGCATGTGTGCATGCGTGCAAGCTCAGTCATCTCCGACTCTTTGTGACCTCGTGAACCAGAGCCGGCCAGGCTCCTCTGTCCATGGGGTTTCCCAGGCAAGAATACTGGAGTGGGTTGCCATTTCCTCCTTCAGGGGATTTTCCCTGACCCAGGGATCGAACCCGGGTCTCCTGCTTGACAGGCTGACCACTGAGCCACCTGGTAAAATTCTTTACCACTGAGGGGTCAGTGAGACTTAAATGCAGATCTTGTCTCCAAGTACCATGGCTTTTGCATAAACTGTCTCTATCTGCTGTATAGGTGGGTGTCTGACAGGGCAGATGCCCTCTTTCTTTAGACTTCATGCAACACTAGGCACAGGGAAGCAGGCAAGGATGTTTGCTGAGTGACTGAAGGCCTGAGGTGCAGAGGCATCCGACTGACTCCTTCACAAGTCCTCCTTGGCCAGGAGCCTGCATGCAGGGCACATGCTGTACCTGGGTGACTTCCAGCAGGGATGAGCCCAGCATGTGAGGCTCCAGCCCTGTGGGTGAGAACAGCTGGGAACTGGACAAAGAGTCTCAGAGACAAGAATCATGAGGTATACACCAATGTGTGTAGCAGTATCACTCAAAGCCAAGAAGGTGAAACCCAAATGTTCATAAAGTGATGAATGAATAAACAAAATGTGGTTTGTCTAACACAATGGGATATTCATACACAGAAATGAAGCCCTGCCATGTATTACAAGAGGGTAAACCCTGAAAACATCACGCTAAGTGAAAGAAGCCAGTCGCAAAAGATTCCATATCATACAGTTCCACTCATGTGAAATATCTGAAATCAGCAAATCCCTCAAGACAGAAAGTAGACCACTGGCTTCTAGGGGTGGGCAAGTAATGGCTAATGGGTACTGGGTTTCTTTCCAGGGTGATGAAATGTTCTAGAATTAGATAGTGGTGATGATTACACAATTTTGTAAATATACCTAAGGCCTCTGAACCATATAGCTAAAGAGTGGATTTTATGGTATGTGAATTACACTTCAATACCCAAAGAATCAAGCAGAGGAGGCCCTTGGTGCTTTTGTACACTCATGTTTTGTGACTGCAGCCAAGTGTATCTGAGGGCCCTGGAGCAAGGTCGTCAGCCCCGTGGGGTGGGGGCAAGGTGGCAGCAAGCAGAGTGCAACCCTGGCGAGGTGCACACCTGGCTGGTGGATGCGATGGAGGCCGAAGGAAGAGGAACGGATGAGATAGTCAGGGAGCCTCACTGTATCTGAAAACGAGGGCCAGGCTATCAAACCCCACACCTGTCTCAGCGCCTTGGCTGAGAGTTGGGGTCCCCTTTTACTTTACCTAGACTTTGTGTGGGAGCCAAGAGATGCTGCTGTTTCTTGAGCCAGTGGAGAGGCGGTACATCCTAGTGGGAAGAAGTTCAAGCCACACAGACCTGGTTTCAAGTCTGGTTACCTTTTTGGAGCCTAGTTTTGTAACTGGTAAAATGAGGATGGTAGCAATACTCCGTCCTAGGCTGACTGGGCAGGTGAAATGAGACGATGCAGAAAGAAGCTTAGCCCGCACCCAGCAAGTTGCAGAGGCTACTGGAGTAGGGGGGCTCCGTTGGTGGTGGTGGGGCCACTAGGGCTTGGTTTCCTCTTCAGGATCCGNTTTTGTAACTGGTAAAATGAGGATGGTAGCAATACTCCGTCCTAGGCTGACTGGGCAGGTGAAATGAGACGATGCAGAAAGAAGCTTAGCCCGCACCCAGCAAGTTGCAGAGGCTACTGGAGTAGGGGGGCTCCGTTGGTGGTGGTGGGGCCACTAGGGCTTGGTTTCCTCTTCAGGATCCGCCCATAGTGAAAACATTCTGTAAAGTGGCTCCTGTGCCTGGGTGGCAGCAGCAGAGGGCAGTTACATTTTTTGATGGAAATGAGCAGAATCATGCAGGCAGGATGGTGGGCAGAAGCTGTGATCTGGCCCAGACGGGATGAGGGCACAAGTGGGGACTGGGGAGGCTGGGAAGAGCAGCACCCTCCCCCCTCCACAGAGGGGACCCTCTGCCAGGGTTTCCCATCCAATCTGGATTTGCAATGAAATGATCGCTTCCAGCAGGAATTTAGCTGCTTTCAGCCTGAATGCAACAGCAAGAAAATCTTACTGGAGCAAGGACCTAACGGATGAAACCATCCCAATCTCACAGTACCCTAACAGCAAAAAGGCTCGGGAGTTGAGCCTCTATCTCAGGAGCATGCTGTCATCTGAACACATTTCTGGAGCTGCAAGTGCCATGGGACAGTGGAAAGGACAAGAAGTCTCGGACACAGGGCGAAAGGAACGAAAGAATGCTAACTTCCGCCTAAAGGAAAGAATACAACAGAGAACCAGCACCTACAGAAGAAGTTCTGATAATTGATAGCTATTAAAAAAGTCTGCATATTATACCGTGCTCTCCCTTCCTGCTGTCAGCCATTATAACTGGTGTCTACATCCTGAAAGCTTAGGATGAATAGCTTACTTTGTAGAATGTTCATTAGCCAATTTATCTGCTTACCAGGAAGACAGCAGTTTTGCATTGCCTAGTTTATGCTACTTCTGTGTGTTACTGTAATCATGGAACTGAATTAACTGTTCTGTAAACCATGAAATATGAGTGCAAAAAGCAAGAGTTGTTGCTAAGAAAACTAAGTGGAGTGCTTTGGAAAGACTCCAGAGTCAAATTTGCTTAAAAGTGAGATCAGGTGAGACAAGTGAAAGAGACTGGGATATACAGTAAACATCTAAAAAGATCCTACAGCCAGATCACTTCCTCAAAGCTAAAGTTCTTGTCCCATTTTAAATAAAAATGAAATTTATAGATGCTATATTATAGGAGAAATATGTGCAAGTTAAAATGACAAACTTCAATGAGAAAATGACCTTGTTCCTGTATCAAAACATTAGCAAACAAATATACATCTTTTAAATCCAAATAAAATGTATCTTTCTTTGCCTTGCCTGCACGCGTGCTCAGTCATGTCTGACTCTTGGCGACCCCATGGACCGTACCTAACCAGGCTCCTGTGTCCACGGGATTTCCCAGGCAAGAATACTAGGGCAGGTTGCCATTTCCTACTCCAGGGGATCTTCCCAACCCAGGGAGTGAACCCGCATGTCCTGCATCTCCTACATTGACAGGTGAATCCTTTACCACTGAGTCACTGGGAAGCCCACAGTGGAATACTACTTAGGCATAAAAGTGAAACGATGCCATCTTATAGCAGCATGGTTGGACCTAGAGATTATCATACTGAGTGAAGTAAGTCAGAGAGAGACAGATACCATGTGATACCGTTTATGCGTGGAATCTAAAATATGGCACAAATGAACTCATCTACAAAACAGAAACAGATTCACAGAGAGGACAGATCTGTGGTGGCCAAGGGGAAGGGGGCGTGCAGGAGGGACGGGTTAGGCACTTAGAATCAGCAGAGGCAAACTACTATACATAGAACAGATAAACAACAAGGACCCACTGTATGGCACAGGGAGCTATATTCAATATCCTGTAAACCACAGTGGAAAAGAATAGGAAAAAGAACACATACATGTATAACTGAATTACTTTGTTGTAGAGCAGAAATTAACAACATTGTAAATCAACTATACTTCAATAAAATAAAATTAAAATCTATCTTTTTAATGGTTGTTCCTTTCTTCAACAAACTTTTCCAAATAACCAATCAACAAATTAGTTGCCTTGCACTGGATAGGAGAACATCTACTGAAATTGAGATCTGCCCTTATTCATACCTGTTCTACCCTTCCTTCCTAAAACTGAGCAGCTACTCTGTGTCTAAGCCAATACTGCCACAGAGCGGTATTCACCAACGACTATATAGAGTTGTTCCTCAAAGCAACAATGAAAACAAGAGTATGACTCAGAGTGACCAAATGTCTGGGGAAAGCTTCAAGCCATGCACCCTCTTGCAAATTCATGAAGCCCTCTAGTACACTAAGGGTAAGGAAATAAGCTAAACTTCGTATAACCCGGATTTTCCTAAACCTGTTTCGTCACGCTACCCTTTCTTGGGAGCAACACCTATAATATCCTGTAAGACACACACTTGGGGATCGATCAGTGCTTTGGGGCCCTAAGAAGAGGTATCACATATGATCCCTATTGAGGAATTTACAACTGAGTCAGACGTAAAACATATAGACTGGACATACACATGTACACACCGAACAGACAGGAACAGAGTTAGTCAGTGCATTCTTAGGGCCAAGTGAGAACCAGCAGCTATCACGGGTGAGAACACATCAGTCAGCTACCTCTAAATAACTCTCGCAAATGTTGAGTCTTAGCCTAAAAACCCTGCCCATGGCCTACTCTTCTAGAAAGTTCAAAGAGAACTCACATTTCTTAAGTGCGATTGTGTTAGGCATGACTCTTTATATATGTTATTTCATTTAATCTTCACAACTGTGGGAAATGAGTTACTATCTCCTTTTTCAAAGAAATAGAGTGCACAGCTAGTGGAAGGCCCTCAATTCACACCTCTGTCTGGCTGGCTTCAGAGCCTGTCTTCTTTTCACTGTGCCCTGTGACCAAGAGCTTTCACAGTGCCTTTCCTGAGCTGGTGTTTAGCGGGGGCTGTGTGTCTGCCGGTATCGGCAAAGCCAGCCTTGGGCCTGAAGAGGACAGCTTGTCATGCTGAGTTACTAGAGCCCAGACTTCTCCCAACCCTCTTCCTCCCCCTCATCCAGAAGTTCTGAGTTCTGACTTTAAAGGCTGAAGGGTCACCCCCTTGTCCTCTCACCATGGCCTCTGGGGGGAGGACTTGCCAATTTCGACTGTTTTATCAACAGTATCCTCTCTGAGTGTACTCTGAGCTGCAGAGGGCCTGGGGTGGGCAACAACCTCACACCCGCAGCTCAGCAGGCCCCCCGATTGTTCCAGGTCCTTCTGCAGCTCTAACCTGGGTCCTTCCTTCTCCTCTGCTTTGCTCAGCTGCTCTGCTCTCTCTCACCTGTCCAGCTGGAGGTGGCAGTGGAGTGGAAGGCAAGGACCCTGAGGTTTGGAAGGGGCTGGGCAGGAAGGGGTGAGAGGCAGGGTGAGAGGCGGGACATTGACCTGAAGTCCAAGGTCAGAGGGCAGGCACAGCCAGGAGGGATGGATACTGTGACCTTCTGCCTCAGGCTGAAGGCTTAACTCGGCGGGTGGGGGAGCTGCCATCTGGGGGTGGGAGGCAGCTGAGGTGATGGGAGGCAGTAGGGGTGCTGGCCTGGATGCTGGGCTCCTGGGCAGTGGGGTGGGGACATGTCTTGCAGCCTCCTCTCCCTACTACACTTGCATTTTCTCCCCTGAAAAGCGAGGTTGTAGATGTGTTCAGTCTTCAGAAATACTCGAGGGGGTGGGGACAGGGGAGAGACGTCAGCTGACACTTTTTAAGACCCAGGATGCCAGGGCCTCCTCACTCATTTCATTTTTTTGTCGTGATCTCCACAAGAGATGAGTGTGGCCAGACTGCAGAGGATTGAGGGAAAGCCTAGATATGAAGTCATGCTTGGTCGTCTCAAAAGCCCACGCGGTCCCACCATTCCCACTGCCCTACAGTTACACGTTCTCACAGCGTGACACAGGGGGCATCTGCTATGGCCGGGGAGGTTGCCTGGGTGCCGCAAACCTGGGTGTGACAGGTCAGCACACAGACACAGAACCTCCCCTGCTGAAGCCCTCTTCCTGGGGTGGGGCGGAGGGCTGGAGCTCAGCACAGACACCAGGGTCTTAGGACCACCACAGCCCTCTGCTCTCTGCCCGCGTGGAAGAGAGAGCAGGCAGGTGACCTGGGCACCCCCACCACGAGCTCCAGATCCTGAGTTAGAGGAAGAGGCTGGGCCTGGCCCTGGCTTCTTCACTAGGCTCTGGGCATCTCTCCAACATCCTCTCCTCACCTTAACCTTCAGCCTTCCAGCTCCTTCTCTCCAAATTTGGTTATCGTCTGTGCCCAAGGTGCTGCTTTCAAAATGGGCTTCCTCAGCAAAGTGCTGGGGCGGCCCCACATCCCCAGAGTCTGGGGGAGGGTGTGGATCTGGTGGTGGACGCAGAGCTCCAGCCACATCCAGCACCCCAGAGCGATGCTGGCCATCTGCTGGGTGGGCAGGCCCCCTGCTTCTGGGGAGGAGAGCCTCGGTTCAGTTCAGTTCAGTCACTCAGTCGTGTCCGACCCTTTGCGACCCCATGATCTGCAGCACGCCAGGCCTCCCTGTCCATAACCAACTCCCGGAGTTTACCCAAACTCATGTCCATTGAGTCGGTGAGGCCATCCAACCATCTCATCCTCTGTCATCCCCTTCTCCTCCTGCCCTCAATCTTTCCCAGCACCACAGTCTTTTCAAATGAGTCAGCTCTTCACATCGGGTGGCCAAAGATCCCCAAATCCTGGGCCTGGGCTCCATGACTTTTGGAGGCTCTCCCATTTCAAATAAAGGGCTGATGATTAATTAATTATTTCCCAAGATCCACTGACTTTCTCTCATCTCTGAACAAAGAGCCTCCCTCACTCCTGGTTCTTCTCCACACTTTGCCAGCCAATATGTCTTCAGCCCTAAGCCTGGTATTTACCTTCTGTCTGTGTGGCTATTACTGTCATGCCAGGCCAAGAGCTTGCAGACCACTGGGAGCCTGCCTGTGCTTGAAGATTCTGCCTCCCCTTCCCAGACACACACACACACACAGACACACAGACACACAGACACACAGACACACACACACACACACTCAGCCCAGACAGAGTCATCGGCTTTATTGCTCCAACCCTTGAATGATGCAAGAAGGTCACAGTTTTGAAGTCACTCCTGATACTCAACCCAAGGCCTGTCTGTTGCAACTTACCATGCATGCAAACACAATCACTGTCCTGCTCGGTGCACACGGCAGGTTTTTTATAAATCCACACGCCCCGCAGTGGAAGCTCAGAATCTTAACCACTGGGCCACCAGGGAAGCCCCTATAAACGTTACTCTTTTTTTTTTTTTTAGTGAAAAAAAAGTTTTGGCTGTATGACGGCCTGTGGGATTAGTTCCCCGATCAAAGACTGAACCCAAGCCACCTGCCTTGGAAGCGCGGTGCCTTAACCACTGGGCCATCAGAGAACTCCCCTATAAATGCTACTGTTAAACCTCAGGCTGCATCATCATCTCATGAAAGAGATCCAAGAAAACAACTGCTCTGCATCTCTGAGCTGAGCTGGCTATCTGATGCTAGGATTTCAGCCTGGGCTGCCCACCTAAGGGTCGGGGTGGGCTTAACCATGGCTCGCCAGTCCACACTTCCTCTGGCTGCTCTGATCAGAAGGAAAGGGATGCACACCCTCGGCTCCGCACCCAGCACCAAGGACCCAGGGTTCTAGTGGAGACTCAGCATTTTCTTCCATGGGAGAGGACAGGGGTGAGCGTGGCTGCTGTAGGAGCAGTAACCGCAGCCCCGCCCCCACAGAATCCCTCTCTGTTCATGAAAAAACACTGTCCACTTGCCTACAACTTTACGCTCTTCAGAACGTGTCCATCCCCGTTCCCTCATGGACGCCATATTCTTTTGAGGCAGTAGCCACAAGCACTGGAGGAATCTCCAGCTTTAGGTCCCATTTAAGCCTCCCTCTACCCTGGCCTCTGGAAGATGGTATCCCTACAAGAGAGCCTCTCTCTGAGGCCATGCCCTCTGCAGATGTGGGAATCATGGGCTGGTGTCCCAGGGCTTATTCATACCCCACACTGCAACTCCACACCCCATCACACACACACTCACCATGAGATGCTGGAAGAGCCAAGAACGCATTATATTGGTGGCATGCTTGGGCAAGACTCCTCGTTTGTTCTTGGACTTCTTATCCTCATTGTCCAGGAGGGAGGTGAGGTCAAGGTTAACCTTCAGGGCACGTGGAGAAAAAATCAGCATCAGCAGCCTGGCGGGCCAGCAGCTAGGGACCTGTTGCCATAGAGACGGCAGGCTCTCGCTGCCAATCTCCTACCCCAACTCATTCTGAGGGTCCGGGGGAGGTCACCTTTCCTGTCATCTTGCCACCAAACCCCTCAGAGAATGGGAGAAGGGAAGAAGGAGAAAGAGGAGAAGGAGGAGGAGGGAAGGAGGGGCAGGGGATGAGAGAGCAGACAGAGGAAACAGGCTCATGCAGAAGGTATAGGAGAGAGAGGTTTGCCATAAACCACCCAATGGAAGTTAGCATTTCTGGGTTACGTGAGCTTTTTCGGAGGGCTTTCCTATCCGTCACCATGGTCAAGCCCTCACATCAGCTCTGTAGGCTGGTGGGGCCGTGGGCAGCTGATGTGAGTCCCTCTTCTACGGAGAGAAACGCGGAAGCTCAGTGGGATCAGCTGACCTATCCAGATGGCGGAGCCAATGTCCGCCCTCCAGCCCCTGCCTTCAGATCTTCCCATCCCAGCCTGGCCTCTGTGTGTGCCCTCTGTGCCACTGAGCTACTGACTGGCTCAGTGCAGAGCAGGAGGAGGAAGTGTAGGGTCCCTCCACGTGACCCCGAGAGGCACCGAGATCTCAGGAGCTGGCAGAACCTTTCCAGCGCCCACCTTCTTGCCCGTCAGGTGGGGGTGATGATACCTCTCCGGGGAATGGTGAGAGGCGAGGGAGCTAGTGGCCAAAAGCGCCTAGCAGACGGCGACTGGGCACGGAGCCCTCCCCCACGCCATGCACGTGTGCACACACTTGCACTGCACACACACACTCACCTGTGTGTTCTGGATCTGGATGGCTCCCTGGGGGATTGCCTGGGTGACCACCTGACCCTGGGAGGTTACCATGGTAACCGGCTGGTATAAGGCTCCACCTGAGGAGACAACCAGTTTTGGGGTCCCCTGCCACAGGGATGGGTAGGAGTGAGGGCAAGCAGGGCTCCCAATCCACTTGGCACTCACGTGTAAACACTCTCTACTCTGGAGGCCTTCAGCCCCTGTGGGGAAGGGGTGGGAGGGGATGGGGTGCAGAGAACAGAGTCTCTGTGTGTGTTTGCGGGGGGAAGGGTCTTTGGTGGGCTCACGAGACTCCGACCCAAATTCGTTCCAAACCACCACCATCGCCAGGTCTCGCTAATGATCTCGCTAATGAAGCTTACGGAACACTTTAATGTGGATGTGACTCATTCAATCAACTGAAAATCTGAGTAGAAATATATATATATATATATATATATATATATATAAAATCTCCTATAGGTTCTATTTTCTGGAGAATTGTGACTAATAGAGTAAGTAATATTATATTTTAAAAGTTATAGCTCACGTGCCTTTCCACAGTGTTCAAGGTAACAGTACTCCTTTCTCTGGTTCAATCTTGTGGAAAACTATGTTATTTACCAAGTGAGGAACTGATGAGGATATTTTCTGACCATGAGTCCTGGAATCTTCTTTACTGGATGAGGAAGTTCCAGAAAACTAGCTGTCCATGAGAAGATTAAAGGTTTCAAACTTAGTTGAGAAGATGAAAGGTTTCAAACTTTGTTTTATTTTATTCCTTTGGCATCTAATGAGTTAAACATGACCAGGAAGCTGGAGAACTTCAGAGTCTGTGAGAAGCAGGTAAAAGGTCATCAAATTCAAAGCGGGGAAGCTTGGCTTCCTAGCAGAGAAGGATCTTCTATGAAAGGTTTTTGCTGAGACTGATCAGCAGCCCTCCAGCTCATGCCCCAAGGAGGCCTTCAGGGGTTTCATGGAAGGAGAATGACAGGTCTGGGTCCAATTCAGTTTCACAAAGTAGTTTTCAGTCATTTGAACCCAGACAATTTAAAAACTAGAGCAAATCTTGGAAGTCATCTAACTTGTAGATTCTGGGAATATAGTGGTAGCATTGTCTTTGAATTTCTGAATCCCTGCATAAAAACAGGTAGGGAAAAACCAAAATCTCATAAACATTTGCAATAAAGCTGCTGCTGCTGCTGCTAAGTCGCTTCAGTCGTGTCCGACGCTGTGCGACCCCATAGACGGCAGCCCACCAGGCTCCCCCATCACTGGGATTCTCCAGGCAAGAACACTGGAGTGGGTTGCCATTTCCTGCTCCAGTGCATGAAAGTGAAAAGTGAAAGGGAAGTCCTGTCCGACTCTTAGCGACCCCATGGACTGCAGCCCACCAGGCTCCTCCATCCACGGGATTTTCCAGGCAAGAGTACTGGAGTGTGTTGCCATTGCCTTCTCCTGCAATAAAGCTAAGTGACAGCAAATTGCTGTGACCCCAAATTCAAGTGGATTAGGATAAACCAACAGTCATAAAACCTGCAGTGCCATCTGTGAGGGAGAAAGCAGTGGTCAGCAATGCCTGTCTGAGGAATCTGAGAATAAGAGAACCTCGGAACAGTCAATGAAAAACTTCCAGAGAGCAAGCAGACCAATTCAGGAGCCCTAGCTCAAATGGAAGTGGTTCTCCCCACCCCAAGGCCAGTGAACAGTTCCCAGTTCACCAGTAAAATCCCAAGAGCCGGAGCAGCATAGCCAGCAGTGTGCTGGTAACTGTTCAACAACACATTTTGTGGTGTTTGCTGATTTCCATGGTATAAATGGGCTTCCCAGGTGGCCCAGTGGTAAAGAACCCACCTGCCAATGCAGGAGACTCAGGTTCAATGCCTGGATCAGGAAGAGCCCCTCAAGTAGGAAATGGCAACCCACTCCAGTATTCTTGCCTGGAAAATCCCATGGACAGTGAAGCCAGGCGGGCTACAGCCCACAGGGCTGCAAACAGTCAGCGCATGACTTAGCACAAACACACAGTATAAATACTTCCACCATGGCCAACTGCAAGCTACTAACATGAGTATAAAGTTGGGAGGAGATGATCACAGTTGATTCTTCCCAAATGGGGACTGGATGTGAACTCTGGGAAGAACCAGGGCTCTTTTCCAGGATTTAAAGGACATTGAATAGAAACTGCTGGGAGTGGAATCAAAACTGAATAGGAGAAGAACAACAGCCACAAAGGAAAGAGGAGGCCGAGGTAAATACTGGGGAGTGGAGCAGAGCCAGGAAATCCCAGGGAGCCAGCTGCTATACTTCTGAACATGGCAGGAAAACAAAAGAAGAGAGGCCTTTGTAAAGTTGGAAAATCTACCCTGAGCCACACTACCTTTTAAAAGTTCAGGAAAACAATGTCACATAAAAATGAGCAAAAGATACATAATGAGGTAGAATCTAATGCAAATGTATTATAAGAAGTCATTTAACTCTGTGATTCCCAAACCTGCTGCACGTGGTAGTGTGCAGAGAATCACTGGGGGAAAGAAAACAAAAACAAAACCAGAAAACATTCTTTCTGGACTGTTTGCTCTGGATAGGAGAGCACATTCCTGACCACCTACAACAAGTTAGACTGGCCTAACCAGTGATGTTCACAACACAGTGGTTCCTCAATATCTGCACGGATTGCTTCCAGGAGCCCCATGAATACCAAAATCTTATATACAAAATGGCAGGTCCCTTATATAAAACGGTTTGTGTGTGCGTGTTAGTCATGTCCGACTCATTGGACCCCATGGACTGTAGCTTGTCAGGCTTCTCTATCCATGGAATTCTTCAGGCAAGAATAATTTCCTTCTCCAGGGGATCTTCCCAAGCCAGAGGTCAAACCTGGGTCTCCCGCATTCAGGTAGATTCTTTATTGTCTGAGCCACCAGAGAAACCCATAAAATGGCATAGTGTTTATATATAACCTATGCAACCCTCTTACATACTTTAAATCATCTCTGGATTACTTATAAGACCTAATAAAATGTAAATACTATGTCAGTAGCTGTAAATATCCTGTAAATGCTACATATAAATTTGCCAGAGCTTGGGAAATTCAAGTTTTGATTTTTGGAACTTTCTGGAATTTGGGGGGAATATTTCCGATTCAAGTTTGGTTTAATTTGTGTCTGTAGAGCTTGTGGATATGGAGGACCATCAGTAGTTGTCGCCACTGTTTGCTTCTACTCAGCTGACAACTACCTACACCCTCATACTTTTCTCCCAGTTCCCCAGAGATTTTCGCCTGAGAGGGTGTTGTGTGCCAAACTGCCTCATTCTAACCCCAAAACTATCCATTCTATATTCTCTCCCTTCAAGAAGGAATGATAAATAAGAGCTGAAAAGTCTATGACAACTTTTGCTGTTGTGGTTGCTAATCATGTCCAACTCTTTGAGACCTTGCAAACTCTAGCCAGTTGGGCTCTTCTGTCCATGGAATTCTCCAGGCAAGAATACTGCAGTGGGTTGCCATTTCCTTCTCCAGGGGATCTTCCTGACCTAGGGATAGAATCTGTCTTCTGTGGCTCGCGCACTGACAAGTGGATTCTTCACCACTAGTTAATTTTAGCTTACTGAAGATTCCCTCCCCAATACTTTCATACAACAGCTGTAGTATTGCACCTGTTTTCACTCTCAAGGAATTACTAACTTGAAAATTAAGAGAGATTTTTGGTCAGAGGAACTTTAACAGTTCAGGTTCTTTGGTGGCAAACAAAAGAACCCTGAACAGACTGGAAAGAAGGGCTATGTGTGATCTTGAGAAGGGGAGGAACCAGGGACCCTTTGAGAACTGCAGAAGTGTGAATCACAAACTTTCTATTAAAAGTGTAAATTAGGTAACTCAGTTCCAAATAAAGGTTAATTCTCAAGATTCAAATTCCAGAGATATAAACTTTAAATTGTTATATTGGGCCACATGTTCATTTCCTTGATACTTAAGTGGAGTTTTATAATCAACGGTTCCAGACCGTAAGGAATTTCTCAAGAAGGGAAGAAAGAAGAAAAATAAAACAGGTTTCTAGAGACCTCTCTCTAGATCTGCCTGGTTCTAGTCAGTGTGAATAGGTGACTTGAGTGCACTTTTGTTGAACGAATCCTAAGTGAGTAATTCAAGATATCAAAATTAAAAAAAAAAAAATCAACCTGATGTGACTGGTTCTCATGTGCCTCCTGCTCTACTCCACAATGACTCTGACACTCTGGACCTGGAATTTCCTTGCACTCACTTTAAACAATCCCTTCATATCATACATTATTGATGGAAGATTTTATGTTGGGACAGAGAAGAAAGTTGTTTTGTACATCACAAAAATACAAACTAAATCCTTTCGACAAACTACCCTAGTGCCCATCATCAGTAGAGTGGACACCTGAAATGTGGCATATTTGCAGAATGGATCTACATAGCATGAGAATGAGTGACCTACAGTTACGTAGCGACACAAATGGCCTCACATACATGATATTGAGGGGAAGGGTCAGACAAAAATGAGTAGCGATTGTGTGAGTCCATTTAAAGCATGAGACAGGTAAAGCTAATCCTATTGTTTAAGGTCAGGCTGGNGCCTAGAGAATCCCAGTGACGGTGGAGCCTGGTGGGCTGCTGTCTATGGGGTCGCACAGAGTCGGACATGCCTGAAGCGACTTAGCAGCAGCAGCAGCAGCCACACAAAGCAGCCTTCAACGTACTATCTGTACTTTGTTCAGATCTGCCGTATCGTGGCTACTAAAATATTTGCTAAATAATAATAAAAATAGCCCGCTGTCCCCTTCATCACCCGTCTTCCAGGGCATCCCATAGGAGCGTCCATTCAGCTGGGGGCACATTTCATCGGCTCCCCCTGCTCCTTAGGCCCCATCATGGAGCCCCTGAGGAGGCTCACTCTCCACGCTGTCACCTGCTGGCCCCTTTCCTGTGGACAATCCAAAACAGCTAAGGGGCCTTTTTTTTTTTTCCTGGCACCCTCATCATTGCCACCTAGGAGCTGGGCAGAGAGTGCTTGGACTCTGATGTAGGTGGGCATGAAGCAGGCTCGGCTGAGGGCCTCCAGGAAGGGGCAGTGAGGCCTCCCTCCTTGGTCACCGGGCACTCTTCTCCACTAGGGAGGGTTTGTGAGGAAGGAACTGACTGTGAGGGTTGGGGTCTCTAGGTTCCATTTGGAGAAAGCAAGGCAGGCATGAATGGCAGAAAGTAAGTGAGCCTGAAAAAGACCCACTGGGGTCACTGAGCACCCCCCAATCACAGTTGTTCCTGTGAAGACAAGACTTATACCGGGTAACTTGCTGGCTAGGATGGTCATTCCCATGCCGAAGGCCTGGAATCACAGGCCTGACACTTTTAGGATTTAGACAGGAAAATGGTTAAGAAAATGGACAGCAAGGTGATCAAACCAGTCCATCCTAAAGGAAATCAACCCTGAATATTCATTGGAAGGACTGATGCTGAAGCTGAAGCTCCAATATTTTGGCCATCTGATCTGAAGAGCCGACTCATTAGAAAAGACCCTGATGCTGGGAAAGATTAAAGGCAGAAGGAGAAGGGAGTGACAGAAGATGAGATGGTTGGATGGCATCATCAACTTAGTGGATAGGAGTGTGCGCAAACTCTGGGAGACAGTGAAGGACAGGGAAGCCTGGTGTGCTGCACGCAGTCCATGGAGTCGCAAAGATTCAGACATGACTGAACAAGACCATGGTTAAGAAAATCGGGAGGAAAAGAAAGCCCCCAGCTCCCTAGCTTTGGTTTAAGGACTGGACGAGCTTAGACCGTCAGCTGCAGGAGAGCATGGAGCAAGAAGTGTGTGCCTGGAGCAAAACCTGGAGCCACAGACCAAGAAGACACATCAGGGACCGGGGGACAGCCGTGGACGCCACTTCCCAGACCCCAGCTCCCAGGAGCTGGCTGAGCCTTGCAGGCGGAGGCAGTTGGTACAGACAGTCTCACTCGATTCCACTGCTTACCCACCCTTGGCATCTTCTCCAGAACTGCCTTTTTTACCCTCCTAGACTGTCCGGCCCAGGGCTGAGGAGATCAGGCTATAAATAAGCAGTCGTGGGGCTGGAGTCTGGTTGCCCCTCCTCCACGCCCAAGCCTCCCATCTGGCTTCTGATGGGGTGGCGTGGGGGAGGAGGCCTTGCTTCCCCACTGGGCTCACCTCTGTGGCTGTGACCTTGGGGAAGGGAGGAGGGGCCAGCTCCTGCCTCGCTTTTTCCTTTCTGGGATCTGTGAGGGCCTCCCCGCCAGTGAGGTTTATTCTTTGAGCAGGACTCTCAGCCTTTCCATTTGGACAGCTCAAGTGTAACACCATCTGACCTGCAGAAATCTAGAAACTGGAAGGGCCCTTACAGCCTGAGTATTCCAGCTCCCTGGGGTACAAATGAGGAACTGAGGCTAAGAAACCCAAACCACTTGCTCAAGGTTAGGCCACAGCCCTCCTTCACCCACAAACACTGCACCCCCACCCCAGGGCCAAAAACTGGGCGGCAAGGTGCTCCTGGAATCACAGGGGTTCAATGAATATGAGCAGGTGAGCAGATAAAAACAACCCAAACCCAGACATACAGAGGCGGCATGGGGACCCGAGGAAAGGATGGTGGATTAGGAATTAGCATGTCATGGCTCTCTGGTCCCATGGCAACCCACCCCAGTATTCTTGCCTGGAGAATCCCATGGACAGAGGAGACTGGCGGGCTACAGTCCATGGGGTTGCAAAGAGTCAGACACAACTGAAGCGACTTAGCATGCACACACAGCCCTTCAGGGGGCTCCTTACTTATAAGATGTGTCTGGCCCTGTGTTCACACCCAGGAATCCTCGAAGCCTGCCTCTTCAGCTTGCATCTGCTTCGAACTTGAGCTCCCCTCGATCCAGCCTCCTAGCCAACCTTTCTCCCAGGGTGTAAACCAGTACTGAGATTAGGAAAAGCTGGGACATACTTAAAAAAAAAAAAAAAACTACTTATTTATTTCATTTGACTGTGCCAGGTGTTGTGGCCTGCAGGATCTTCACTTGAGGCATGTGGGATCGAATTCCCTGACCAGGGATTGAACCCAGGCCCCTTGCACTGGCAACATGGAGTCTTGGTCACTGGATCACCAAGGAAGTCTCTGGAAGGTACATTTAATAGTTGGGGACAGCCACTCCATTGACACTCACCATAAAACTCATGGCAAATGACTTTTCAGCGACCTCTGGTTTGGAACCATCCATGCCACGGTGCTCATCATTGAATAAGGATATTTGGGAATTTCCAACATAAAAAGTTGTTCCAGACCTTCTTCCACCCCCAAAATAAATCCAGCAAGGTTAGGAAAATACAAGCAAAGCCAGTAAGATAAATACGAGATGTATGACTTGGGATTCAACCAGCACATCTTTACCAGCCAGAGGCAAGAGAGTGAGTTACCACCTGGATCTTCCCTGGCCTATTCACACTCTAACTGGTTCTCAGCCTTGTGGCTTGGTTAGCTTCTGAGCCAGCTTACCTGGTTTGGGTAACTAAAGGCAATTTATTCTTTGCATCAGACCCTTCACTTTCCTACCCTCTCCTCCTACTTTGGGTCTTTGCTGCTGCTGCTGCTGCTAAGTCACTTCAGTCGTGTCCGACTCTGTGTGACCCCATAGACGGCAGCCCACCAGGCTCCCCCATCCCTGGGATTCTCCAGGCAAGAATACTGGAGTGGGTTGCCAATTCCTTCTCCAATGCATGAAAGAGAAAAGTGAAAATGAAGTTGCTCAGTCTGTCTGACTGTTAGCGACCCCATGGACTGCAGCCCACCTGGCTACTCCGTCCATTGGATTTTCCAGGCAAGAGTACTGGGGTGGGGTGCCATTGCCTTCCCCATGGGTCTTTGCTAGGAGGTGCTAANGTGAAGTTGCTCAGTCTGTCTGACTGTTAGCGACCCCATGGACTGCAGCCCACCTGGCTACTCCGTCCATTGGATTTTTCAGGCAAGAGTACTGGGGTGGGGTGCCATTGCCTTCCCCATGGGTCTTTGCTAGGAGGTGCTAAGAGGCAGCTGAGTTACATCAGTAAAGGAATGAAGCAGAGAGCCTCAAGTGGAGACTGTGGGCAGGGGCCTCTGCTGACCACAGCTTAGCTGGGACAGAGAAGAGGCAAAATATTGGCATGTCTGGGGTCTAGGGAAGTGACATTCATCTCTTTGTTCAGTCGCTCAGTTGTGTCCGACTCTTTGCGACCCCATGGAGTGTAGCCTGGCAGGCTCCTCTGTCTCCTGGAGTCTGCTCAGAATCATGCCCATTAAGCAGGTGATGCTCTCTAACCGTCTCATGCTCCGCTGCCCCCTTCCCCTTTTGCTGTCAGTCTCTTACATTTGTAAATATGAGCTGTTTCACAAACCTGCCTGAGCAC